>JAJMGU010000026.1:0-235869 GCA_030582675.1 Suhomyces sp. yHQL142
ATTGCCATCCTCGCACTATAAATCTCAAAACTCGAAAATTTTTAACCAACAACTCCCATTCTTCATCCTTCACCTCCCCCAATCCCTCGATTGAGCGCTCATTCTTGCCGTAACCGTTCGTCTTACGCCTCTTACCATCCATACCTTCGATTTCGTGCAATTTCCATCCAAATCGGACCATTTTTGCCCAAATATCGTCCAAATCAACACCAACCAACCAACACTTGGTCACTACTCCACCTCCACCATCCATTCCAGAACATTGCCCCCAGCTGTTCTACCATCCACAACTCCACCACACTCCCCCAATCGTACCATGCCCAACCCGCTCTTTGACGACCCGTCCATCATCCAAGTGGACCGGTCTTCTGACTCTGTGCATCACCCACTTCCAACCAATTCGTCGTCCAACTCAACGTCCATCCACAATCTCGAACCAGGCAATGTGTTGTCCAAACTTCTTGATTCCGCAATTGCCAAAGCTGCCAAAGAAACAACCCCGGACTTGGAGCCACGGTCCAATTCATCCAGTCCTCCTCCCGCAACTTTAAGTGCACCAACAGGGTTCAAGAACCCCGACCTTGTATATAAACCGGAATTTCTTCTCAGCTTGAGAGATTCACCACTCGTGGAAGACTTCACGGACAGACTCCCTGATAAAGGGTTCTGGAGACACAAGGCAAAGTCCGGTGCCAATGAGTTTGGTAGCCATAGAGAGGGCAAGAATAAGAAGAATGCCTCGTCAACATACACCACCACTAGGAGACACAACGAATCATGGGAACGTAAACCAGCGGGTTTCATCAAGGCAAATGACCTCGACACTTTGTCCAACGACAAAATCTCCCAATTGCTAGGTGAAACTGGAGACGAAGTAGAGCCCGAATGGGACGCCGCCGATGTGGGCCCTAATGATTCTCTCAACATCAATATGGGTCAAACAGTAGAAGACTTTGAGAAATGGAAATCCCAGATGAAATTGGAAGATCGTCGCCGCAATGGTGAAGATCTCAATGCCCCCACAGATACTGATCTATTCGTGGAAGATGAAGATGCAGGCAATGAAGTTGACAATTTCTTTTCATTTATCAAGCCAAAATCCAATGATAACAAGATCCCAAATGCTACCGACAATACAGGTAATTCTACTCCAAACTTAGCGCAATCCGAAGTCTCTAACAAGAGTTCAAGATTTTCGTCATTCTTTAACACACCGGCAAGAGAAGCTCCCCCTCCATTACAAGAAACAAAAGAGATTCCTGCAGAACAAGCTGCTAGTCAAGGTGGTGGATTCTCTAGATTCTTTTCAGCTCCACCAACCCAAGATAACAGGACAAGAGGTGCACCCCCACATCAGTCTCCTCAAGCAGTTCAAGCTCTTCAGCACCAACAGCACCAGCAGCAACAACAAGAGCGCCATGCCCATCCTCCAGCTCCTGAATCAGTTCATTCTGAACATGCTCAAGCCAGTCCAGTATCTGTTCAACATCATGGAACCAGCATCTCGTCTCAAGATTCAGGACAACTGTACGGACAAAATTTACCTAAAGGAGGGAATGAGGATTCATTCTTCATGTCCTTGTTGAACAAGAAAGAATCTAATCCTAGCACACCAGGATCCGAAACTACGCCTGCAAATAATTTAGCAGCCCTTTTCAACAAAGCTCCAAATCTGAAGAAGGATTCTTCTCAGCGTGGAAATCCTCAGGAACAGTCACCCCAGAAGAAACAATACAATCAACTGTCTGAAGGTATCCAAGGTCTTTATTCCAAACCAGCTCAACAACAACAGCCACAACAACCCCTTCCTACACATCAGCAAGAGCAAGAGCATCAACCTAGACCACAAGTTCCGCATCCACAGCAAGAATACAAACAAGCACAGGAACAAGGACCCAAACAGTTTCAACAGCCTCAACAGCCTCAACAGCCTCAACAAGGTCAAGGTCCACAGCCTTCAAACGGGCGCCAGAATGGTCCTCAAAGTCAACAGGTCTCTCAAGGTCAACCACGTCAGCAGGGTCCACCAGGTCAACAAGGACCCCCAGGGCAACAAGGCCAGGGTCCTCAAGGTTCTGGTATTCCACAACAATTACCACCATGGATGAAACAATTTCAAAATGGTGCTCCTCCACCACATCTTCAATTTGGTCCTGGTGGTCCAGGTCAAAATGGTCCAGGGGGTCCGGGGGGTCCGGGGGGTCCAGGGGGTCCTCCACCTGGTATGTTTCCAAATGGCTTCATCCCTCCTCCACCAGGTGTTCAAATACCACCACAATTTGCCAATGGTAACCGTAACCCCCAATTTATTCCTCCGCAATTCATGGGTTTTCCACCAGGTATGCCGCCACCTCCACATTTGCAGCAACAGTTCCAACAAGGACCTGGTCAACAAGGGCAACCTCCTCAAGGATATCCTCCACAAGGTCAACGTCCTAGTCAGCATCCTGGCCAACAACAAGGTCAACGTGGACCGGGACCACAAGGCCCACCAGGGCAGCAACATCAGTACCAGCAAATCCCTCCGCAGTTCCAACAACAGCAGCAACTTCATCAACAACAGCTTCAGCAACAGCAACTTCAACTTCAACAACAAAGACTCCAACTTCAACAGCAGCAGCAACAGCAACAACAGCAACAGCAACAGCCTAACCGTCGCTAAGGATGTAGTTACAAGAGCGAAATGCATTATGGATCATGAAATTACGAAGTTAATGGAAAATGAGGATTTGGTACCTATTACGATAAATCGGTACTACTAATTACTTGAGGTCATTGATTACGGAGGTCCAGCTGGAACCAGATGCAGATTTTGCTAGAGTTCACAGTCTCACAGTGACAAGATGCCATGAGAATGTATTACGACATCCAATAAAGATATGTATAATATTATCCAGTGTAGACTAGGGGAGGTAAAATAATCATATTGTAGACGACACTTGCAAACACAAGTTCAATATCTGGATATGTTCATCAGTTCCATTGTTCAATCTTCTATCGATTTCAAATAAGATCTTGGCGATCTTATTCTTTGTAATTGAGTTGATAGAGTCATCCAAGATGAATTTATCGTGCAATTGATCTACCAATTGTTGGGCACTCCAACCTTGTAGAATTATATTTTTGACGTCCAATATGATTCGTTGTTGGTTTTTGGATTGGATAGATTCTGCCAACTGGTCTATCAATTCTGGTGATACCACGCCTGCAATTTCCAAGATTGACTTCACTGTTATTGGGGTAATTTCGTTTGAATCAACCATCTGAACGTCTTCGTCGTCACTGAACCCGTCGGGGTCAGACACAGCTAAGTTCAACGAATTGTTCAATTTGGTTGCCGATTGCAAAAAGGTAATGGCCTTTCTCAAATCTCCGCTCGATATGTTCAAAACTTGCTCTAGCACTGGTTCGGATTTAGACAAGTTGATGTGTTCTTCTTCAGCGATATACTTGAGCCTGTTTAAAGCATTATCATTGTCCAACAATCTAAAGCGAAACTTGGAGCATCTGGAGGCAAGAGGGTCAATGATCCTTGTGATATAGTTACAGATCAAGCAAAAACGAGTAACACCCGAGTAGTTTTCCATGGTTCGTCTCAATGCTGATTGGGCATCATTGGTCATGGAATCTGCTTCGTCCAAGATAATGATTTTATAGGGAGGACAAGGATAGTTGGCCAAGTCTTCCTTGGATGGATTCGAAACCGTCAACCTGGCAAAATTCTTGATCTTTTTTCTTACGATAGAGATTCCTCTTTCATCGGAAGCATTCAATTCCAACACTCTGGACTTGTATAAAGTAGGTCCATATAACTGTTTGGCCAAGGCAAGGATTGTGGATGTTTTTCCTGTCCCTGGCGGTCCGTAGAAAAGCATGTGTGGCAAGTTTGCAGACGTGATGGTCTTCTTCAACACCTTGACGGCATGGTCTTGCGAAGCTACGTCGTCCAAGTTCTTGGGTCTGTATTTCTCCACCCAAGGAGTGTGTTCCAACTTCTCCTGTTCGTACAGGTCCAATTTGGGGTTTTTTGCGAGGATGGAAGTCATATTATGAATGGTTTGTGGAGGAGCCTTCGGCTGTGGTAGTTTAGATGGAGCTATGGGTAATTAGGGGTGGAATTGATGGTGTTCTTTTCGTGTGGAATCAACTTTTGTTAGTTCTAACTCAAAACTTTTCAGTTTCTTTATAAAATGTCTTACGCGATACGCGTGTAGAATAAGTGAGACTTTTCAAAACTGTACAAACAGAGTTGACTTGGTGACCAGTGAGATGTGGAGGTGAACGAGTGGGATCGAACATCCAAAGAGATCTACAATCTGTTCTACAACAAAACTGGAATGATCATGGTCACGGAAAAGAATGGTGCCGAAACATGTAATTATTACTTGTCTAAAGGGAGACATTATTGTATGTTAACGTGGTGTCTATTACTAAAGAATATATACTCTTATTTCTTCTTCATCATCTGTTTCTATTCTTGGTATTGATGATGCTAAATAGATCCCAGGTATCGTATCATTATCGTTGGATATATGATATGTTTGGTGGTGTTCAATAGATTTTATTAGTTAAACATTTAAGAATGTCAGGCATATTATCATACCTTATTCAAATTGCTTACCATTACCTATGATCTAGTGTTTTTGTCTCTCAAGCTAGAATTTGGCTTTGACTCTATATAGCAATTGCAATACAAGCGTGTCATCAAGCTTGATGTCATGATTTAATCACTGCACTCCGATAACAGAAAGTTCTAACGTCCACACTCTTCTGATATGCACTTTGACAGTCATCTTCTTCTCGCTACCTTTGAACAAGTCCTTGGTGTCTATCGAAACATCCACTGTTTGATTAGACCACCAACACTTTCTGGCCGGTTTTCTCCAGAATAAAAGCAACTTGGTCTGGTTGGTATCAGCCTGTTTTCTGGATTTGGATAAGGATCTGGAGGCAGCCCTGGATGCACTGTTGGCCAAAGACGCAATACGAGATCTTGATCTCGATCTGGACGATGTGGATGCATTTGAAGTGACGGGAGCTAAAGAAGGTGATTCTGGTGGAGTTGGAGGGCCGGTTCTGAGACGTACCAACAGCAATGACAGGATCACACATTTGGAAGGTTCCAAGGATCTACTTCCCCAAAGGCCTCGAGAATCGAAACCTGACGTACATAACATATCGAATAAATGCTGTTCAGCGGGCCCCACGGATTGACCAGTAGGAGACAAGTGAGGATCATATCCTAAACCGCTAAAGATGAGCTTGTTTCTCAAGAGTTCATGGGCAACCCCTAACTTGAGATGCCTCACTTGGTCGTGGTCCAAACCCGAAATGGGAGGAATTACGTAGTAGTCCAAGTCTTCTCTCAATACTATAATGGCTGGCTTGCTCTGCAAAACGTTTTCTTGATGGCCGTGTTGGCCGTGTGCGTGTCCACTAACAACGGGAGATATGGTGGGCATTTCGACGAGATCCCGTTGGGCCTCGCCAAACACATCCATGATATATTGGAAACACGATGGTTCGAAGTTCACATGCACTATGTCCTCTTCTGTCAAGTTAGTTATGACCTGGCCCTCGCCGTCCAAGAACACTCCGTTGGGAAACAAACACAATAAAATGCTTTCGGGCAAGCTCATTAACTCGTCTCGGGTAATGATGAACTTGGTCCCGCGGATGTCCAAGTGGATTTTTGAGTTGTAGTCAATGTTACTCTTAGTTTCTTCATAGTGAGCGGGAACAGAATAGTTTTCAGGTGTTACCTGAGTGATTAAGTTTTCAGCCATTATGTGTACGATGAATTAAGATGAAAAGTGGAGAACAATTGGGATGAAAAGGGAAAACAAAGGGAATATGGTCAACAATTATGAAAAGCTCGAAACTCGACGTCCGCTGTGTTTTGGTCTATTAGTTATAAGGTTACCAGCACCTTATTTTTGAGGTTTGTTTTATTATGACTCTTTCGGTATGTTGCTATTGGAAACGATGAGTATTTCACAGTTTTCAACGGATTTTTTCCGTTTTTTTGGCACAAATGGAATGGTTCCTGCGAAGATGGTACTGAGACGATCTTTAGGCAGTGGAATGAGTCAAAATTGGTGGAAATTGATGGAGCCGCTGGAAGGTGCTATGTATGGATGAATTTTTCTTTTGCCCTATACACTCGGAGAGGGGATGTTACTGGTGGCGGATTGTGCGGCTAGCGCGACATTGTAGATATCTCGCAAGCGCTGCGACATTCCATGACACATACGACATTGGCTACCCAGCGCGATCTCAAATCTGATACGACTCATTTTAACCAATACAGACTTAACCTGATTACCTCCCTTTATACTTGACAGGTCTACAGTGAACATGGGGTGTGCTTGTTCAGAAACGGCAGTCAACTCCGAGTCACGGCTTTCCCACTCCCCCAACAGCCATAATCGTGAATCAGCGTACAATACCCTCGATGACGTATTTGGTGATGAAGAGATTCTTTCCTCCACCAACGCAGATATCAAACGAAGTCACGAGAAACAGGGATACTTGGACGGATTGAGTACTGCCAACGAAGCAGAATTGCAGGCGGGCTTTGATGAGGCGTATCCCGAGGGAGCAAAGTTGGGGATACGGGTCGGTAAGATCTTGGCCATCGTCACATCCAGTAAAGATCAAGAGTTGTTGGCCAGAGCTGTACGAGAGTTGAACATCTCCAAGGTCTTGGATAAAGCCTACTTCAGCGCGGATTTGGACCAGGTAAAGCGCCACGAGGTTTTGGAAAAATGGGAAAAAATAGCGGAGGGGTTGTAATATATATAGAATTAATGAACATGATGAATTAAGTAGATGTTGGCATTACTTCGAAGAACAGTGTTCCGTTCTTGCACTACATTTATGATTAGTATGCAATTATATTATTATTATTGATTCTTGTGAATCGGAGGTTTACAAGATCTGAATATCAGACTCCTTTAATAACCGTCTAAAGTCTCAACCTTTTTTGTATTTCTCTCTCATGTAACTGATGGCATTTCCTATATTTTCTCATCTCGCCAATGGCATCTCGTTTTCGATCTCGCCATTAAGTGCTTCATGAAGCCCTAGTAATTTAGCTTGGTTTCTTAATCTTCCCTTCGACCACTCAAGCCACAACTCACTAATAAGGTATTGGGTCTCTTGGAACATAATGAATTCTTCAAAGCAACAGTTCTTGATTAACCAATCTTTATTCAATTGCTGGAAAATCTCTTGCTTATCGTTTATAATTACTTGACGCAACTTGGCCAAATCCGTACCTTTAACATCTGCTTCTTCAGTACTTAATTTGGTATAGCGGGCTTCGTTTTCTTTGATCTTTGCCTCGAGTTGCTGTATGTTGTTGGCCGATAATCTTTTTGTTCTCTCAAATAATTCTTGAAGTGAATATAAATAGTCGAGATAATTCTTAAACTTCTCCAATATTCCTGTGTTGATGGAATAACTTTCATCGATCAATGTTTGACTTGTTTTATTGAAGAATTGACTGATGCATCCCAACGAATCATTAATGGAGTTCACATCGTCCTTATTATTGTCTCCAAGGATAGACTTCTCTTTGACTGGATACAAGTTGACATTACCTACTTTGAAGATATTAATCATTTCAACAAACTTGCTGTTGTCGTAACTGATCTGCTGTTGTCTCTTTTCGTGTCTTTCTACCAATAATACTGTTTTTGTCCAGATTTCTATCAATTTGGATATGGAATTCTCGGCATTGGCCCAATTTTGAAGAAACTCTTTCCCTATTGTTGGCCACACAGAATTGATAAAATGAGTTTGTATCTTTTGTCCCTTAAATTCTAATGAGTAATCGATCTTTGCTTGTTTTTTCCAGGTCGATATGTCGGTTGGAACACTCAAGAAAGTAATGACAACTGGCTCTTGTTTTAAAACAGGATGCTTGACAAGCTGGTTAAGAAAACGGTGTAAACCACGACGACGTCTTTGTAAAAATTGCGAATCTGGGGAAGATCCTACTATATTGATTAGTATTATGTTCACAGATTGGGGATGGTTATCCGAAATACGTACCAGAAAATTTCTTTGGGGGCAATCCTGAAATCACTCGGAAGGGATATTTTTGAAGAAGGAATTCAAGAAGCCTGGGGTTTTGTTAGTATTGAAGTCAGAATAATAAATCAACTTTTCAGATGTATACGTACCACACAAAGTCGGAGTATCTCCGAATCACTTTTTTGGTGCCTGCATGCCCATTCATTCCTAATTTCAAGTCATGGGTGATGAAGTAGTTGATGTGTTTGAAGAGTAGGCCCTCTTTTTCGGGAACTTCCTTGATTTTGATCATATCACTCGAATCAAACAACGGCTTGAACTTGTCTCTGATTTCATTAAGATGCTTTACGATTAATTTGTCATACATAGGTCCCGCCTCTTCTTGTGTTTCGTGAGAATCCTGCTCTAAAATGGCGGTGTTGGATATCGAGGTAGAATTATCGGTTAAGAGGGGGTCTTTGAGGTTGGTGGGGTCTCTGTTGGTCCATTCTTCACCCTCGTTCTCGTTGATGGAGGTGTTTGCCAATTGGGCGCCCAAGGGGTCGATGAACTCGTTGTAGTCGGCTTTCTTGTTTGGGGATGCCAAGATGGCATTAACTAGCACCTGGGGTAAGTCGGGCAAGTTAGCCAATCGGAACTGGAGTGTCACGTAGTCACCGGTGCCGGGAGCATCAATCTCCAATGCCACCAACCCGAGGATCTGGATCAAGGTGTTTGGTACCGAGGGATTCAACAAGTTGTGGTCATAAAGAATGTCGATGATTTTGGTCTTCTGGTAGTTCTTCAAGAAGTCAAGGGCGAGCACCTTGGCAAAAATGAGGTTTTCCACATCATCCAAGGTCTGGAGCGTGGACCCAAGTCCGGACTGGATCTGCTTGTATGACGGGGGCACTTTGGCGATGTTTATGCTGGGGCTTTCTGGTTCATCATGGGAGTTTAGAAGTTGTGACGAAGTAAGGTACGCCGATGTTGATCCATAGGCAGGAAGCGGGGCGGTGGAGGGCGATTGGTCAGCGTTGTTGGCCCACCCGTTTTCCCAGGGATCTTCGGAGTGGAAGATGGAGTTGTTCATGATGGTTGCAACACTTGGCGGGGACAAACAACAGTGGTGGATTAAGAATGTTTAATAAGGAGGCAAGTGTATTTTGGTGAGTGGAAGGAAAAGATTGGAGTCGAATTTGGTGCGACAAATGTGAACCAAAGAGCTTAAGGGACTTGAGTAAGAGAAGAAATGAACTGCGTTTTTGTATAGTAAGGCCGCTTGATATGAAAATAGATGGCTACTATTCAGACCAAGCTAGCTGCATACACTGAATAGCTAGGAAAGGCACCATACTTGAATATATTTACTGCTAAGTGTACTATGTATTTGAGATTAACTGTCATTTCTTACGTAATTACTTTTGTAAACTCTTATATTCATCCAATCACTCAAACCAACTGACCTAGCTAAACTCAAATAGAGCACCTTAGATATAAAGTCACTACCTTGGCCTATTGTCTTACGAGCTACAATTCAATCTGATTCAAACGAATCCTCTCATCTTATATTTGATTCTATACTCATACAACGTACTTCACCAATAACTTCTTGGCCTCTTCCTTCAAATCCTCTTGGTCACTTTCACTCAACTCCTTCAACATATTAATGCACGCCTCCTTGACTGGAGGACGGTACATGATCAAGAATTGCAACGAAAGAAACCCGATCTTGGATCTCACGGGATCCAAACATAAAGACTTGATTCTTCCGACCAATTCTTCGTTTAAGTAGGGCAAATCACTCAACAACCTAATAAAGATCTTTCTGTCATTGGGCTCCAAGAATGGAATCATCGAGTCAAGCACTTTACCGGCCCATTTATTATATATTGGTGTATCGACGGATCCCATACTAGCGCCATCCTTGACATCCTCTATTGGTTCTTCGTCTCCCTCTATCTCCTCTTTCTTTTCTTTTTTGACGACCTGTTCTTCCTTGACCTTTCTGATTTGTATCTCTTCATTGAATACCTTTTCGCTATACCATTCTTCGTTCAACCATTCAATTATCATATCAATTCTGGCATGGATGTTGTCCAAGAAGAAGTCAAAGATAGCAGTTCTGATCATATCGCTCATTTCTTCGTTGGATTTCAAATCAGGTGACTTTTGAGTTTCGTTTGAGACTTCATCTTTCAGTAAAACTATAGACCTCATTCCTCTCGTGGCCAATCTAGTTAGTAACACTATCCAACTATCCTTCTTCCAAGAGTTGATTGCAATCTTTGTGAGTTCTTTATTGAAATTTTCTCCGTCTTTCTTCTCGGTAGTAGGTGCTTCTGTCTCAAAAATAACTCCATCGGGATTATTGGCAAGTTTGAGGAAATTCTTTATTATGATACCAATATGCTCTTTCTTATCTTGAAACGATAAATCTTTTGGTGGTGGAAGTGTAAATACCGAGTCAGGGTCGTAATCCTCGCCCACATTGTCGTCATCTTCATCTTCTGGATCTTCGCTTTTTGGTTTTTGAGCTGCATTAGTAGGGGCTATTCCTGTGTTGTTATAGCCTTCAATCGCGCCTGTTGGAATTACGTTATTAGTTGGTACAGGTGTTCCACCATTGCCATTGCTAGCTACAGAATTACTCTGTTTGACAACATCGATGTATCTATCCCCGATGATATCCAATGCTTTAATAACCTTGTTGGCGCTACCTTTTTGTAATGCTGTTATTACCATTTGGGTCAAAATATGCTTCGGTATTTGGGTTAAGTCGAAATTGTTTAATTCGTTGTTGATATCAGTTAAGCAATACAAATTCTTGTAGTCCATGACTTTCAATTTCTTGGATGGATTGAGGAATCCCTCAAACTTTCTCTTACGAATGTTGGGCTCGTTAATCACAAAGATATTCTTCTTTCTTATATCGTTTCCTCTTTCCATCAACACATTCAACTTTTTATTAAGTGCTGTTTGATAATTGGTCGGTACAAGGTTATTTCTTAATAAATGGACAATGAAGATACGAATAATTCTATCCACATATTTCTTGGCCAATTTAAATTCTTCGAGAGATTGGTAATTAGATTGTAACTTTGCGGTGGTATCATAGTTTTCAATGATATTCAAAATTTTGGTGACGTACTGGGGTTTTCTTTTCATTATGATGATGAAATGATTCAAAGTAGCTGAGATTAATGGGGCAACAATGACATTTTGATTGAAGGTTTTCAATAATAGGTCCAATAAAGTGACCGATTCGTATTCCATGTTACTATATTTGATAAGAGTATGATTAGGCAGGATATTATTCAATGAAAACAACCCTGCTGGAGGAGGGGTCGAAGTTCCTGCATTATTGATGACAGTAGATTTAGATTGGTAGTCTATCACCAACATTATGAATTTGATCAATTCCAACTTTGTATCCAAGTTTCTGAATAAGTCGTACTCCTCATTGTCTGAAGGTTCTAATGGAAAATTTGATTGAAATTTGTTCACCAAAGAATTCTTTAATTCAGTCAATTTGCTCCAGATTGGGTTACATCCATCGTTGTCGGCAACATACTTGAACACCAATTTGTAGATCACAACGGAAATCGAGATAACCGATTTAAGCAACTTAATATCCTTGATATTCGAGAGAAAAATCAACGCATCCAAGGAGTCCATGGCTAGATCTACCTTATCTTGGTGTTTAAGAATACTGATATCCAAGAAAGATTCCTTGAGGAAGTTTACACACCATGCTTGGATGGTGGGCTCTGGATTGGTTACAAAGTTGAGGATTTGTCTCAACACCTGGGGATATGTGGCAGGGTCCGAGAATGCAAGATCTCGAGCTTGATCGAGTTGTAGGATGATTTGTTCTGGCTTAAATTGGGCCATTTTTTGAGGTATTTCAAAGCTTTTGAAGCTGGTGTTTTTGTTACGGGGGTTAAACAAAGAATAAGATGCAATTGCCCACGTTCAGCAGGTTCGAAGACGGATTTTACTGGGTGTGTTTTCAGACTTTATGGGTGGAGGTTTTCGATGGTGTATCGATGATGTTATTTTAGTGAGAATTGCAGTGCCTGATTCCGCTGAAAAGCACAAGAAAAGACCCGGGTTCTACTATGGCACTCGAGGGGATTTGGCGTGATGATGGGGTAGAGGTTCCGCGTGGTGGAGGCGTTGGTAAGGTGTTGATGTCTAGTATAGAACTTTGAATGTGAGTAGTGAGAGGTCAGAATTTTTCTCGAGGGGTTACCCGGATTGGGTCTGAGACTGGGACCAACTGGGACCAACAGGAAGTGATAATGACTACGGGGAGTGTGGGGGAATGGAAGGGTAGTTGGGTTATGAATGGGTGGGAGTCACGAAATTGGAATTGGAGAACAACAGGAAAAGTACAGGAAATTTTCCAGAAATTATCGGTGGTTTTAGACAGGTACATACTATGTGTAGGTAGTGAAAAATAGTATAATAGTAAGAAGAGTATGAATATGGGAGTGAATTTTGAGCAATTGTCAGGCTGATATTTTGGAAAGAATATGGTTGGATGGAGAACTATCAGAGGGGTGTGTAGCCATCAATGTTGAAAATCAACACTATTCAATTTTCAAGGTGTTGTATTGTGTCACTTGGTGCAAACTTCAAAACTTTTGCATTATTTTGCAATCAATTAGTAAAAGTAGAGATCGAAGTAGAGACTTTTGATCTGTGTGAGATCCTCTGGTTCAAAGCTTCAGAAACACGACCAGTTCATTCATGTTTCATGCTTCATTCATGCTTCATTCATGTTATAATTGTGTTTCACTTGTGTTTCACTTGTGTTTCACTTGACCAATCCACCTTCAACGCTTTTTACCTATGCCGTTCGAACTTTGTCTTCTCATCTACGCCTCTTTTTCGACCTCCTTGCCCCTCCGAAGCCAATACAAACGTACCTGGTATCAAAATGGTCGATCCACACACGTAATCGCTTCTAGACCCCCACTCTCTGCCCTCCATGTTCCATGCACTTTTGTTTGCACAACAAACCCTTTAAATAGACTCTGTGTCAGGTACAATTGTCGGTAATCGTACGTCCAGAAGTCTAGAACATGCCCATGGGAAGAATGACCTGGAGTGCTTAAGTATCACCAGAAGTCCCAAACTGCTCTGTCCACTAATCTAATAACTGCTCCCATAACTGTTCTTGTACCACTCTTGGTTGTGTTCTTGCCAGCCACGCTTACTTAATCTTCCCCATTATTGTCTTGTGTGTGTTTCACATTTGTCGCGTCGCATCACTACTAATTGATGTGTATACATCTTGCGACAATCATACATACTCATTCACCAACCAACCTTCCGTGGATCAACTGCTACTAATATAGACCCACATAGCTTGAGCCTCATTTCTGCTCCATTCTCGTGTTTTTTTGGAGCAAAATCGGTCCATTTTCACCACTTTATCGAGTCTTCACCTACTGAAAATTCGCCTCCATACAATCTCCTTCATCCAGCTACAACAAGATCTCCTCTTCATTGTCCACATAAGATCCAGATCGATTGCTCATTACTATGAGAAACTAGCCATCCATTGAATCTACTGTCAACCTTCGGAACTTTCCCTTCCTTCACTCAAATCTCCCGTCTTCACCATGGTTGCAGGTCTTGATCTGAGCCATTTCAATGCTGAATCGGAAATCAAAAAGTTCAAGCTCGATGACTCCACGTTTGATATTGTCGATGTTGACTCCTTCCATAATGTCAAGGCAGGAACCATTGGCGGCTACCTCTTCGCTTGGCTTCTCATGATCTTGTCATGGGTGTTGCTAGGCACCGATATCTACACATGTTTATCGATTTTGGTCTTCCACCATTGGTCCTCCAGTGATTATCAGCCGTACGAGTATTCCATTGCCAAATGGATCTTTACAGGCTGTATTATCTTTGAATTCTGCCTCTTACTATACCACTGGATATGGGCCATCCACACATATCGGACAAAAAATATCGCCTTGACCTATATCAACACTATCGCAAGGTACTTATACACCGTTCGCTCCTACAATTATTATTGTCTTTTCCATCTGATTGAAAAAGAAGATTTTTTTGACTGGTCATGCTTCTACACCTATCAACAATTGGATAATGCTTTGCAAATCTTGGTGGCCGATGCTCCAAGACAAGTGATTAATTTTCTTACTCTTCGGTTTTATGCGACAGGAGGCGAACGTAACAATGCCATTTTGGCAAACATCAAACACATTGCAACCACCAATTTACATCTTGCAATCATTTTATCGTTCATGTGTCTTTCGGTGGTCATTTTCTTCATTTTCTTTGTTGGATTCTTGTTTGGAGTGATCATGTACATTCCAATCAAGGTTAAGTTGAAAAACAGAGGAACAAAATCTCTCAAGAAATATTGTTGTTCAGTTGTGAATAAAACTGTCAAATTATTGGTCTTGAAGCATCACAAATCCAAAAAAGAATTGTTGCATAAGGGTATATTGGATAACAAGGCAATAGATATGAATCCATTGTTGAATTCTTCTACCGTCTCCTTTCAAAATAATAATTACAGCACTGATGAAATTGATTCCAAATACGAGTACAGAACAATCAACCCATTTCCTCATAATCTCAGAAGACCAGCACCAACCCATAATACAACAAATGGTGGTCACTATAATGACAATGGAAAACTCCAGCAATTCGTGTCAAACGAAAACAACTCCTACGAATCATTACCAATGTATGATCTTCATCAGTCAAGAAAAGAGTCTGCTCAAAATCCATTTTCTGATCTCAACAAGTATAATAATAGAGCGGGAACATTGTCAACACTTGCGGAAACGTATAACCAATCTTCTGAAGCACTTGGGGTATCAAGCAAAAAAATGAACAGAAAGAATCCACCAGCTTTGAACAATCCATTTGAAAGCTCAAACGAATCTCAAAGCACACTTCAAGATTACAACTCCCAGATACCCTTTGGTGGTAGTGAGTTGTCCAGCTATACCAATCATCGACCTCATCCACCCCCGAGGTCCGCATCTCAAAGTTCATTGACTTACGGAAATCCCTCGCTTTCTCAAAGCAGAGCTATTCCAGAATATACGGTTCCAGAACGTTCTTTAAACCATTACCAGTCCAAATCTTCACTAACCCACAGTAAAGCATCCAGAACAAATGAGTTTACAAGAGAATTACAGCGCTCGAATGAACTGAGGAGTAATACATTTGATACAACGGCAGCTCCGGTATATGAACCAACCCACAATTACGAACCTCCAGTCTCACACAAGCACAATCACTACAAAAGTCCGCAAAACTACGGTGACTATCACACTTCTGAGGAGTCAATGCATACAATACCCCCTGGAAGACACGAAAGCGAGTCTTCGCAGGGCTCTGACAATTTCAATCGTCGTAATGAATCAACAGCTGAATTACTTACAGAAGAATATACTGCTCCATTACGTGTATTGCAGAAATCAGACTCCAATGAAAGCAGCTCTTCAACTCCGTATCCCTCAGATAATAATCTTGAAGAAACCCCATACCCTATACGAGGCATTTCTGTATATGATGTGGACTATCAGTATAAAAATGTGGAAAAACAACATAGGTGATCGTTAGTAATTTGCAGCCAAGTTCAATGAAAAAATATAATGGAATTATAATGTATATTTGTACAAGCATGATGAGTTGTACTTATCTACATATGTTGACCACTCTCATTGCGAATTGAAGGAAATAAATCAGCGTCAGAGGGCTTTGTTAACATCTTGACTTCAAAGCGCTGAGATCCATGAGCAAAAGCAGACCTCTATCAATTAATGATTGATGGTTTTGGTCAGATCTTTGCAATTCCGTAACACTGTTGAACGTAACTGGCTTGGTAAATCGTTACGCAAGAAGATGAGAGTCCTCACGATTTGTGCAAGAGCATAAATGAGAAGATAGTTCAATTCAGAAAAGCTTCGCAAAAGCTCTAGTAAATAGTCAAAATAAGTACCATACACAGAATTCTAATGACCGATACAGTTTAACGTCTTGGTGATGACGACAACATTTGTAAACGCATTCAAGAAAGACGTGATGATGGGTTGTCTAGTAGAGAGGAGGAATATCGAAAATGAGTGCCCTGCTGTTTTTGGATATTTCAGGGCCGGCCTTTGAATACCATAGTGGGACAACGAATATGTGAACTAAGATAGTTCAAGCGAGAACCAATATAGTCGAATAAAAATGTAGAGAGAGAGTTACATCCTATAACCACCAGTAAAGCTGGTATCGAGTAAGTGGTTTAGGTTCATTAAATACAATACTTACTATAAAATCGAAAACCAGCAGTTTCTATGTACAAGATACACCACAGAGAATGAGTATGTAGGTTAGCAGGAATAAATTCACATCCTTATGAGAATGTCCATTGCTCTTCGATTGGGACCATTTGTGAGCTATAAACTTGGTTAAGTTCAGGTAATTCAAGAACACATGGTATCAACATAACTCACTCTATTTTCAAGTAATCAGAGTCATTCGACCTCTAGTCGGTTCAGAATCACCCCCTCAGTACACCCAACTATCACACTTGGAATAACCCTTCAATTTCTCTCCTTGTTTTGCTCATATTCCTTCTTCAACTTGGCCAACTCGTCTTCAGCAATAGGAGGAATAGGAATGTCACCAAACTCATCCTTGCTCAACGCACGCCAGGTGTAGGCGTAAACTATCAATGGAAGGGAGCCGAATACGGCCAAACCTATCATGTTTCTCCAGAAGTATGGGGCTCTGACTCTGTATAATGCTGGTGTCATTTGATGTGTTTTTGGATCTCTGTAACGGTCATGGCCTTTTCTGTTTTGTGTTAGTATACTCTGGTGACGTCATCTAGTGCTGTACGGAACTGGTACTTACGGGGCCCCGATGATTTTACCCATGTTGTTGTGATATATGTAGACTTCTTAATCGTACCACTAAGGATCATCTTTGATTTTGTTCTTTGTAGATTTGTTAGGTCGAAAATCTGATCACGTGACTTTCCCATTTTAAGTGCTCCTGTATATACGCACATCCTATACAGTTCTATATAGAACTACACTTATCCATACCAATACCATTGATAGTTCGTATATACAACTTCTTATGCTATTCTATATTGTATTTATGTACCAGCGTGGGTTTGTGCCAGTTTAAAGCCAGATTTTTGAGGTGTTTGCGCTTTATCATTGGACTTTTGACTGAATGCAGCTATTTTTGATTGCAAATTATTACCTTTGGGGATTTGAATATCGCTAGATGATCTTCAATAATGATCCAATCTCCACAAAGTGGCTTTACCGGCCTGGTTACCTATCGCCAACATCTCGTTATTTGGAGAAAATGCAACGGCAGTGACTCTTCCTAATGGAGTACCACTGGTAGGCCAGTTGGCGTATACTGTACCAGAGGGTAAGTGAACCAATCTAAGAGCATCTTTCTTGGCTCTTGATGCAATACACAATATTTGCCCATCAGGGGAGAATTCCAATGTAGAAATAGACGTCACCAAGTTTTCAACCGTCTTGAAAGGCTTGTCTGTATCGGAGTTTCTGTCGTATAAGTTAACAAAACCATTGTTGGTTCCGACGGCCAACCAACGGTTTTGACGTCCTCCCAACGCTATTTTAGTGACACCAACACCACTGTTATCTGTCCATCTTCTTATGATTTTATTGAGTGGGGTTGCTGGTAATTGTGGTCGTCTGGATAATCCGACGGTTTCGTCTTCAGGAACAATATTGTGGCGAACTGCACCCAAACTGTATTCCCAGACTTCTCCAGCTGTGTTTATGATAATTATGAATGTTTCATCTCTTGAGAAAACAAAGTCCACGATGGTTCCTTCCACCTTGAATCCCCTGACCCATTGGCCGGTTGATCCATTTAATATATTACACCAACCACTGGACCCGGTCAAACCAATATAGTTACCCTTTGGTGACACTTTGAAGTATTCAAACGATCTCTGTGTGTCTTCATGCCCATATAATCTCGAAATTTTCTCGACTTCTCCTGAGTTCAAGTCCCACTTGTTCATGTATTTTCTTCTTCCGGCTGCAAAAATCAAGTTTCTCTCTCCACCAGCATCATTATGGCCAATTGGGGAAAATTGGACAGATGTAAGAGGACAATCACGTAAGAATAATGAAGAAACAAAAGTGTTGGTCTTACCGTCAATATTATAGATTCTTATGGTCTTATCGAAACCACCGGTTAAGAGTAATGGATGAGTATGATGGAATGAAATGGACTGTATGCCACCCTTGGATACCTTTTGGATGTTGGCATTTTTCAATCTGATGATGGCAATTTTATTCGGAGCAATCAATTTCAATTTCTTGGATAATATGAATTTACGTGTGGATTGTAAGATTTGTAACACTGCATTGGTATCGTTGTCCTTCACCAAGGCCGTTTCTTGATCCTCTAATTCATCGTCAGAGTTATCTTCACCTCTTGGACGCTCCAATTTGTCGATCCATTCTGGTCTGGGGTATATTTTTTCAAATTGGGACCTTAATCTTGTTATATATGATCTACCAGAGATATTGGTGTTGGTATATGATTTTCTCAATTTCCTTAACTTGTCCGAAG
The DNA here is from genome assembly GCA_030582675.1 of Suhomyces sp. yHQL142. Lineage (NCBI taxonomy): Eukaryota > Fungi > Ascomycota > Pichiomycetes > Serinales > Debaryomycetaceae > Suhomyces > Suhomyces sp. yHQL142. Next base: position 18,643 of record JAJMGU010000026.1, read on the forward strand.
AGAGAAGAGATACGTTGATTTTTTCGTCGTCGCTGTCTTCCCATGCATTATCTGAATCCTCTTCAAACTCATCATCTTCAGCTTCTCCATCCATATCTTCGGATTCTCCATCTACTTCCATTTTGTCTTCAACTGCCTGGTCATCGATGAAGAAAAGGTCGTCATCTTGCACGGCCTCCAAGTCCTCTTCCTCGTCCTCTTCTTCTGAGGTGTTGTTAAAGAATTTGCCACTATCTCCATCTTCTTGTTCGTCAGAAGAGTAATCATAGAGGTTTTCGGTTTTTCTAAGGTTGGATTCAAACCCTTCTTTGTCTCCAAAAACAAGCTTTTCCAACCGGATTTCTTCGGCGTCTTTGGGTGGGAGCACCACTTCTTCTCCGTCAATATTCTTGGGCATTTTCACGGGTTCTAAAAAGTGCAAATTGCGGTTGGTACAACTTTTTCAACCCTTAACTTGATTTGTCTCTTCGTTCCAACTCATCTCATTTTAGAATTTTTTTTCGTAACTTTCTCATACTTAGTGGGACTGCACATAACCCACGTAGCCATAATCATCATAGTATCAAGTAGGGAAGAAAAGGTTGCAACCGATCAAACGATCAACCTCTCGCTGGTGCTACTCCGATATATATACTTACAATTTTGGAATTAGTATCCCAGTTAAGATGGTAGTCAATTTAAGTTTTTAAAAAAACTAAATGCAAAAAAGCTACGGTACGCCGTTGTCACGGTACACCACGCTTTATATAAATACAAGGACACACCCTCGATACATGAGAACTCTATAATGCGTGATATTTTGGTTGAAGAGCGCCATCGGCACTTCCGATGGGGAACTTCAGATTCATGATCGAGGGCGTGTTTTTCTCGTTCCCTTGTGGGTCAGGAGGAATGCTCTTCTTTTGTAAAGAATAGAAAAACGTCATCAATGCAACAAAAGTTGATAGTCATTTCCAATTATCACCCTTGTCATGATTACTTCTTCAATTCACTCACAAATTGAATGAAATATTTTTTAAATCCACGGGCATCACATTTCACCAAATTAGATCCGAAATCATTCATCAATTCTTGGGATAATCCCATCGTGGTCAAATAACTAGACAAATAATTCAAATACTCATCTCCATTCATTTGTTGGTATGTTTTCAACAATAAGGATAATTCTTGCCCAATCAATCTATATTGGGCATCCTTCAAATCAAACTCTTGGTATTTAAAAGGTAATTCAAATGTTAATTGGGTAACCTTGTCCTTTAAGAATTCGTTGATACCTTCTAATGCTGGTAAAGATTCACTGTACTTGTCTTCTGTGTCTTTGATTTTATCTCCACTACCAAATACACTGACAATATTGATTAATTGAGTGATTGCCAACTTGGAAACCGATGTTTCCGATAAGTCATATGCATATTCAAATAGGTTGGCGAGAATGACTGGAAACTTTTGTTTGTTGCTTTCGGTAACCAATAAACTGGTAACATGGTTGATAATTATAGAGCTCAAGAAGTTCATCATTGCTTTTTTCAATTGTATCTTGTCTCGCTTAATGTCTGGATACAATTCATCGTCGTTGGATGACAACATTTCAATGATTTTGTTGAGTAATGGTGAAAGCAAGTTATTGAGTAATTGATAAATGTTGTCATCACTCTTGAAACTATGGACGATTTGTCCCAAGAAACTTAAGAAGTCACAAAGTTCTCCGATTTTCAAATTTGGGGCCGCAAGAACTAATGTAATCAATTTAGTCAAGTGAATATTGATGCCATTCTTCAAAATAGGAATGAATCTGGAAAAGGCAAATCTTGAAGCTTCACGAATGATTTCTGATTTTGGAAAGTTTTCAAGAGAAATCAAAACTACTTGAGATGCATTGTTGATTTTGGCAATAATTTCTTGACTTCCTTGAGACGGAGAGTCATCGAATCCACGAACAAATGTTCCAATAGCCATCAAAGAATGATGCACTTGTAATGTGATTAATGGTTGGTTGGCAACGTCATTGGAGTTTCCGATACAAGTTTCTAGACTGTTAAACAATGGTTGAAATATTAGGTCAATGAGCTTCAATTTATGACTCAATAATTCATTGGTAATTAATGAGATGAGTAATCCAACTGTCTCAAACAAGTAAAGTTGGTTATTGAAGTTTCCTATTTCAGTAAGGTTGTCATCTTCGTCTTTAACAGGCAATTCTGCCTTGATAACCAAAAGTGGTTGTAATTTGACAATTATATTTTCGATGAAGGTTTCGTTTGATAAAGTTGGCTTCGTTAACTTAATAAATCTGAAGAAAAGGTACCAACTTCTTAATCTTACCTTTTCGTGTGGATTCAAAAGTCCGATTGGGCTGGCAAATATCTCAATTATCTTGAAGATTATATCAAGCTGAGGTTGTTGGCCTTGACTTTGTTGAGTGTCTTGTTTCTTGACGAATAAACTGTAATTTCTAACAATAATCTCTAAGAAATCCACTTGGATTTTAGGATGGTTAACTTTTATGATAAAGTTTGAATTGATCAACATGACTAAAAGCTCTTGAATGGTCTTGTTTTGTTCACTTACTTCAGTTTTTGATAAGAATCCATTTCTCAAGCTTTCCGCAAAGTTATTTAATTCAAATAATCCCAATTCTAATTTTCTCCACTCGATTTTATCATCGTTTATGGTACTTAATGATTGTTCGATAATTATTGGTAACACTTTCAAATACAAAGAGGGGTTCAAATTGGAAATTGTGTCCTGAAAAGTTTTCAACTTAGCTCTAATATCAGCAAATTGCTCGTTTTCTTCATCATTCAATCCATCAGCATCGTCATCAAACTTCATTTTGATGATAACTTTATTCAATAAAGTCGAAATTAAATCAACCGAGTTCAATTCATTGACTTTCTTGCTTAATAATAAGTATTGTTGGATGAATGGGAATACTTGTTGAGATATATCATCATATTCATGACCCAAGAAGTTGAAAATTAATGGCCATAACTTGAAAAATTGCTCATTGACTTGATTGAGCAAGGCTGGTTCAGATTCTAAGATGATCAATAACTCTCCTCCAATCAGGTTCAACAACTTCAGTACAGTTTCCAAAAATTCAATGTCGTCTTCTTCTGCAAGATTGATATTTCCAATGATATTTGTTAAGTTCAAGAGGGAGAACAATTCTAGTTTGTTTGCTGGTTTCATCTTTTTGGAAATTATTTCGATTATAGTCAAACAAGTCTCGTTTCTTTGTTGTTCTTTACCCAAGTATTGAAGTACAGAAGTTATGAAGTCCCCCGATACGAATAGACTTATTTCCATCCAGTTGATATACTGTCCAACAATTGTAAGTGTATTGTTTAAGATCTCTGTGCTATTTGCTGGATTCAGCAATATTTTGTACCATGATTGAGTTAACTCATTCATGTCATTGATTCTGATGGCATCTTTGAGAAGGTTATTCCTGTCTTGAAACTCCTTAGTTCTGGAAATGAACTTGTCTCCGATTTCATAGTGTATGTTTATGATGATTCTGGTGTAATAATCGATGGAAAGCTGGGTCGGAGACGATGACAATTGGCTGAAGAGATCCTTGATGAAGTTTGGGTAAATGGTGAGATAGACATAACAAAATAACTTTCCGAAAATGGAAGCGAGCTTGTTTCTTAAGTAGATAGGATCGGACAAATCATTGTTGAGATAATCGGCCAAGACCTTGAAAAGTTGGGCATTCAAGTTGAATAACTGTTCAGAGTTTAGTTTTTCAATGTTTTCATCTATAACCTGGTAAATGAAAAATTTGAGGCCCTCGTTGATGGGCTGACTGGTGGATTTTAGTAATATATCGATGCATGATTTATAGCCTTCTTCGGTAGACTTGATTTGATTGATGAATTCAAACGCCTGGTTCTTCAAATCGGGATTGGCGGTTCCACTAAGTGCGATTTCCACGGCCTGGTGAATTTGTTGGTCCATGGAATAATGTGGGTTGTGGTTGTGATTGAATGAAGGGAAGTTGATGTTTTTTAGACCGTTCTATAGTGTCTACTTTCTTGATCGGGGTGTTTGTCAATAGTATTAATGTGGAACTTAATCGAAAAGGATCTACGCTGAGCCACGGTTCTGTTGAAGAGTGTCAGAGCACGAGATGACGATGGAGGCCCCTATATTCTATGATGCAAAAGTATATCTTGTGTTGGTATTAACGCCACCAGTACTAAATGTGTTTGGTAGGGGTCAAAAACAAGAGGAAAGGGAATGAAAAATGGGGCGATTTGGACCGTGATTTTTTTAACTAAAGGCGGGTGCGTCCTTCTTTTGTGTGGCCTGTGGATATAAATGAAAACAGCCTTGATCAAGTGTTATTCACCAATATTTACTTCCCATTCGTGTGTCTTGGAACGAAAAATGATCTTTACCAAACCTACCATACACAATAAAAATTTTTTTGTGCTCACACGACATTCGTATGGTTGGGAAAATTTTTTCGAATAGCTGCAAAATGTAGTGAGGTAGCAGGAGACCAGGGAGGACTGTCGAGCCGAAAATGGGGATACAAGGGTTTGAAAACATGGGTACGTAGAGAATGAAATTGCGAGCAGAATGGTATAATTTTTAGTGGTTTCTGTGGCCTAGATGTGTATTGAAATGGAGTACCACAGTGTGGCTTAAGGAGGCTGCAGGCATTATGTTATTGAAAAATCAACAAAAAGCGCAAGCTGAACAAGAAGAGAAATGAAAAGAATAAGCTCTTATATGGCATTGTCTGTGGTTGCAAAATCCCCTCAATTCTTAATAATTCCCAGCCTAGAATTGGGCTAATTGCAAACTTCCGCTCATAACTTATGACAGACTGCAGTATGAAGTAATTGTCAAATGTGCGGTATATACAGGACAAAGAGCGATAATGGTTGCAATTATTTGAAATACCAATGTAGAACTGAGCAAAACACTAGGTATCGGGTATTGTTTTTGTTGGCCTTAGTCTATCTTGGCTTTGGTTTGATAAGTTCATGTTGTTTAAAGAGACAATTCTTTTTTTTCAAAAATCTCACTATTTCCAGATTTATACAACTACTAACTTATTATTTTCACCTTACTTCATAAGTTCCTATGTACGTATATATATTCCATCTTTTTTGTTCTCCTTTATAATAGAATCGTGCTCCTTTTTCTGAGTTAGTTCAGTGATCCATTCTACTTGGCTAATCCAAAATAGCATATTTCTTCAAATGGTCTGGAATGGCATCGTATAAACCCTTTGTTTCAAGCCATTTCTTCGAGAAAATACGTTCGCTGTACTTGTGTGCAGAGTCTGCCAAGATAGTCACAACATTGCTACCTTCAGGCAAGGCTTTTGCCGTCTGTACGGCTGCCTCCACGTTAAGGGCACCAGTTCCACCAACATATATTCCCTCTTCATCCAAGAGTCTATACAACATGGCAATCGAGTCCTCGTCAGCGATCTTAAGCGCATCATCGATGAGTTCCAAGTCTGGCTTGAGGTTATCAGTGATTCTTCCTTGTCCAATTCCTTCGGTGAAAGAAGATCCACCCCGGTCCAAGTTTTGACCATTGCTTTTCACGTACGAGTAGATCACACTTCCAGGAGGATCGGCAACCACCGCCTTGACCTTGTTGTTGGAAATGGATTTCAAGTAGCGTACGGTTCCTGCAAATGTACCACCAGTCCCCGTGGAACAAGTGAATGCATCGACCTTTCCATCTAATTGAGCCCAGATTTCCGGGCCTGTCGTTTCAATGTGGGCTTGACGGTTGGCGGTGTTATCGAATTGATTGGTCCACACCGCATTTTCCAAGCTTTCAGCGTGTCTCTTGGCTTGATGGTTATAATTTTGAGGGTCTGCAAATGCAACTGCTGGAACAGGGTATACTTCGGCACCCAACAATCTCAAGGTATCGATTTTGTTTTGGGCCTGAGTGTTGGGCATGTATATCACACACTTGTAACCCTTGGCCCTACATACATGAGCAAGTCCAATCCCGGTGTTTCCTGCTGTTCCCTCCACAATTGTACCTCCAGGTCCAATCAAACCCTTCTTTTCGGCGTCATTCACGATGAATAACGCCGCTCTGTCCTTGATTGAACCACCAGGGTTCATCCATTCAGCTTTGGCGTAGATGTTTCTACCTATGGACTCTGAAATCCGGGGTAACCTGATCAATGGTGTGTTACCAATTGCTTGGGGAATCCCATCTTGTGATACCAAAGGTATAAAGGGGAGTTTGAGCGGGTTGCTGGCGGTGATGGAAATGTGTCTGTTTGAGGCAGGGGACTTCACCAAATGGCGAATTGGTCGGGTCAAGTACATCTTTGATTTTATGATCGTTATCACCAATGTAAGGGTCTTCTTATCATGATCTTGAAATATTATGAGTCGTTGATTTGGACAAAGCTCAATGGCTTGGCAATTTCACGTGACTACGTATATAAGGTCCTTGTTGCTGTCTGCAGGAGAATTTTGCATCCATTCTGATCAACTAAACGTTGGGGTTTGAGAATGTAGCGGGCATTGAAACTTTGGAACCAGACGGGATTCGATCAGGCACACAAGGCTGAATAGGGAGGTGGTGGAGGGACTAGCCTCGGTTCAGTTGAGGATAGTACAGCCCACTCATTAGACACCCACGAGGGAGTATGTTGCATTTGTTCTTTCCTTCGATCTCCCTTCTTATCAAACCTATCAACGACCTTTTCCTCATGAGGAAAGCACTCCACTATACCACCCCTGTGGGGAATACAGGACCTCACAGCCGTACGTCAGCAGGTGTGCCGGCAAATATACCGCAGGCCACATGAGTCGAGTTTATTAATATCCTTGCAGTGAATTTTACGTAGAGTTGAAGTCATTGCAGTCTGAATGGGAACGGCGTTCCGATTGACCGTTGTTCCAGGCTCGGAGTATCGTGAACTTGCATGAGACATTAGGCTAGGTATAGTGGTGGAACGGTTCCTGTCAAAAAAAAAAAAAGAATGGGGGACTAGACCAAAAGTGCTTATTGATAAATATTATTTTGACAGGGTTTCGTTATTGCTCCTCCCCCACCAAAAAACGAGCAAATAAATTAGATAATATTGTACTACTGGAATGCTAGAATAGGTGAATCTGGGGGTTATGATAATCCATACCTATTGAGAATTATACTTTTGCACAAACCTAGTATCTCTGCCGTCGTCATTGCATTGGCTTATACGATATAGAACGATTCTCTGGGGCTTAAAGCCTAAAAGCAGGTTCATCGGAGTGAAATCTCCGTCTTTGTCGAAAGCTGCACATACGACGCCCGACCCAAAATTCCATCCTAGTTCATCTCCACCAGTTTGGTCATTGGTGATGGAAGAAAGCCAGGCAGTGCTTGGTAGCCGCCAATCGTAGCAAAGGCTTAAAGGGATTGGGGATTGGGATTTGAGTGTTGGAAGTTGGGAATTGTTTGGGGAATTTTGTTTGGGGTTTGGGGTTTGGGGTTTGGGGTTTGGGTTTTGGGCTTTGAATCCCACCCTGTAACCTCAGCATTGAAAATATTGTTCAAACATCTGTGGAGGGACGAGCGACGTTTGCACCTTACAGAAATATATGATGATCACTGGCACTTTTCGATGCCTAATTACAAGTGGCATAGTCGTTCCGTATTCGTGCCGGTCCTTGCATAGCGCACACTGCACATTATTGGGTTTTGATTTTTGTTGTCTCTAGAGTTGGATCTCGACATCCCACGGCGTTGACAAAGATGCCTAGTTATGAGACTTTTTTGTGCTTCCGCCGCAATCCAGTGAGACTTTTTTGTGCTTCCGCCGCAATCCAGTGAGACATTTTTCCTCTCTCACCATGTTTGGTAGTGAGCGGAATGTTAGGAAGAGATGCCTATACCGTAAATGCTACAATAGCTAGAGGTGGTAGCTATTGTTTGGATGTAGATAACACGATTTTATTATAGTACAAGTTATGTAAAGGGATCACGGCGATATCCAGAGAAGGTTTGTGAGTTCTGCCGTATTGGCTTGCTGGTGGCATCCTTGAAGCTCACATCACACTCAAGGGCCCGATGCTTATTGCACGTAGTCTCATAAAATTGGTAGAAAATCTGAACGAGAGTAAAAAACTGGCGATTGGGTTGTATTTCCGAGAAATGAAAAATGTCGCACCCACCCAATTCGGAAGTATGCTAGCCCGCGGTCGGTCCTTGGACAAAATTCCAACTACGGACATTTCTACATCGGGAGAAAGCCATCAGTCTAAATTACTCGCCTATCTAATTTCAAGATACTTCAAACTCCAACTCATTCCGTGGAAACTCGTCGTAAATAGACAATCCGGGCAAGTGACCACCACCCCACCCCACCTCGCCTCGGCTCCCCATCCAATCTCGCCGTAGTTGTGCCAGATTAGCTCTAAAAACTGGTTTCGGCAAATCAGCAAAAAGTGCCGATAGCCGCATGTCTCTTTTGTCCCCACAAGTGATGTCAAGATTTTCGCCGTAATACTTGACATTATTATTGCAACCTTTCGGAACTGTGGCCCCGTTTTTGGCCAGGAATGGAACGATTAGAACGAAGGGAAGGCTTGACGATAGACCCTTGGGTGGCTGAAGCAATTGATAGGGATAAGGAATGACAGGTGGAGGGAGTGATAGCGATCAAGGGAGAGAATGAAAGACTACAACAGACAGAGGCAGAGATATGTAGCGGCAGACTCAGGGGGAAAGAAAGCTTCTGGTAGCATTCGTTTGGTCCTATTATTTCGCACATACTCATGCTAACGGTTATTTCACCAACCGGAGAACATGAGGGTCAAACCTTAAATTAGTGTCGAGATTCTAGCGGGGAGAACAATAGAGCGAGTCGTTTGTGGAACGGTTTCGTCAACGAAGCTGCCAAATCGACCTGCTGGGTGGAACATGTTATGAGCCTACTGTTTAGCCTGGGTGCATTGGTTACTGAAATAGTCAATGGAAATATGACCACAAAGGCTTCCATGGGATATAGACCTCGCACTTCCAAAGATTCATCTTGTTTCTGATTGCATTCCTTGCAGCACATCCAGGAGCCATTGGGTGGCCAGGCATCAAGGGATGATAGGCTATGTCTGGAGTTCCGCTCAACAGTGGACAAAGGTGTTTCTTTGACGTAGATGAGCCGTTTACAGAATTCTAAAAAGAGTAGCTACAACACCTTAAAGCGCCAGTAATTTGGGCAATTGGATCTACCTTCTTTGTCAAGGTTCAGCTTGAGCCGGACCCGGAGCTGAAGCTGGAGCAAACTGACTACATCATGAAACAAAACAGAATGAAACCAATCACGATCGCGATCACCACCGATCAACGTTAAAGATTGACAGAATCGAAACCGACTACCGTAAATGCAACTTCTGATGTATCTTGCATCAAAGGTTCCACCGCCATTTTTAGATTGGTGGGGTGGCATCAAACCGTCGATCCTTAACCGTAGGGTCCCTCCTCCACCAAATAGAAACCTCCGTACCGCCAACACGGCGCCACTCATCGACACACGTGTGCCTGCCACATTCAGGGTTATGACAGGGTCAATTACATGAGGCTGCAATAACAAAGTGGTGTTTCTTGTTGTCGAAGTACACATCAATACACGCCAGGTTGTCAAAAGGAATTTCTTGTAATTACGGAGGGTACTATGCAGGGAGAAGCGCTAAGAGAGAACGTATATTATAGCCTCTAGTTAGAATAGAATAGGATGGACTACACCGGATTTGTATTTGAAATTCACAGAGATTGAAATTGGTTTTCAGACGATTGTTGCAAGTGGGGACGATGACATAGAGGGGCCGAGGCAAAGGGCGAGGCAAAGGAAAGATTCAATGCAGCACAGCATGGCCTCGTTCTTGTTCTGTAGGCGTCATCAATCTGATGGGATGATTGACAGTTTATTTTGTTTGTAGCTATTTGATTGACAGGTCCAAAATCAATACGATACCATGGGCTGGTGGTGAAAACCTTGACCGTTGAACTTACAAGTCATCGCGTAGATTCTAATTGTAATTCTCTATGTTTAAAACGCTGGGCATCTTCAACAAGTTCCGTTTTAGTAAGATGCCGCTAAGAAATATCCGCAACTGTACCAAACGAAATTCTTTTTATCAGTGCTGCTAAAAAAAAAAAAGGTCAAAAGGTCAAAAGACAAAAAGGACAGAATACGCAGTATTCTAGCATGGACCTGTACACAGCCCGCTGATGCGGCCTGACCAAACAAGGTTGAGGTTTTTTTTTCTGACGCATCATGCACAAACTCAGAATACGTGTAGATTCGAACGTGCTTGCTAATCAAGTTTCCGGGTATTTTTAGTGAATATTTTTTCGTCTCTTGTTAAGCACAAAGCCTAAACTCTATTACGGTGGAAAACCTTATTAGAGGAGTGTTCTATATAGTTAGCAGGTTTGGTAGTGAGAGGGAGCTTTATTCCAAAGGAACTTGGTTGGAAAGTAAATCTAAGATGAGAGTGTGTAACAAGATGGTAGCTTTACTAGGGTGCAACGGCAACTAATGCAGAAACAGGGGGATCAACCCTGATCAGCCCACCTAGCACCAACAGTAGGATAAGTGCAAGGTAGAACAGCTGCAACTTTTGGGCGTTCCCCACCGTATTCAGAGAACAAGCTTCATGCACACTTTCATGCGAGCCATACATATGCAACTTACCCCATGCACCAACAAATATTTTTAAATGGCGACACAGTTCTCATACTTTTGTCGTGACGTGCCTTTGTGTAACTCTGTATTTTTCACAACAATGTTCCCTGCCTCAATAACCTTGAAAGTTGCTTTGTCTGCCTATCTTGCCGGAACTTAATCTTAACTAAACGCAGGCCATAAGGTTAAGCGGACCTGTGGTTTTGTGGGTTTTCCTTCTACACTATCTCATTTACACATAAAACTATTTCCATCGCTAACTAGTTTATATAGCGTGGTATTTTCTCCATTAATTATAATTGTAATTTTGATTTGGTATAGCATCTTGTGTCTAACTCAATAGATATGTTCTATTCACACGCTCAGTTTACTCCGACCGACTTTACCAACACGTCCCATACTATGTTTGATAATGGAAATCATGCTGATGGTTCCAGATCTACTTCCTTGCCGTCTTTCAATGAGTTATTGACCTCGATTCCTTTGAAACATGACTTTAGTCCAGCTCCTGCCGCCGCTGCTCAATCCTATACTGCTGGAGGGTCTGTTTCTGTTTCTGGGTCCATCTCTGGTTCTGTTTCCGGAGGGTCTGCTGGTGGGTCCATTTCTGGGTCTGGATCCAATGTTGTATCTGCCAACTCCTCCATCTCCGGAGGCTCGTCTACTTCGTCACCAAACAACTATTACACCCAGCCTTTGCATCCTCGGATACTACACTCCACGCCTCCTCTCTCAGCATACCAAGTGGGAACGTCGCCTCAATTGTTCCATTCGGAATCCCACATATCACACCCACTTCCTACGAAGGCTGCGGTATCCCATCACTACCAGTACCAATCGTACGCTCCCTACGTCCACCCCCTGAACGTTGGGTTTGGACACATTTCTCACAGGCCACTCATGGAGCCAACCACTCCCATGGAGGCAAACATAATACGAAGATCTACCTCGTCGACCAGCGCTAGAAGTGATGGTTCAACCTCACCTCTTTCGCCAAATACCCCTGACTCCCGGGTGACTGGTAGGGGTAGGGAATTGTCCCCCAAGGAAGCCAAAAGAAAGCACGTCTGCAAGGTATGCACCCGTTCTTTCACCACCTCGGGTCATTTGGCCAGACATAACAGAGTACATACTGGAGAAAGAAAGCACGTATGTCCATGGCCTAGTTGTGATGCTAGGTTTGCAAGACAAGACAATTGTATGCAACACTACAAGACCCATACTAAAGGTAAGAATAAGAGAAGCAAGTTGAATTTCAAGAGCAACAACTTGAGCTCAGATTCATTCGTATAGGCGCTTGTACTTTCTTACTTCACTTCTTCCTCCCCCTGTCCCGTTATAGACACCATTCAAGGAAATAATTATTTGGTTTACATTCAAAAAAAAATTCAATTCTCCCGGTCCCCTTGTTACTACTCTTCTTCTGAAGTATATATGTTTAGAACTATGTTTTAATGGAATTCACGCTTACTTACGTTACACCAATATCTGAAAACTTCCTGTAACTTTCTTACACCCAAATTTCCCAATGGGGCCTATTCGAAGTCATCACTCCAAACTAGGACACCGCTACCTACAATGTGTGGCTCAGATTTAAGTTGAGACACATCTGACCCTAGAAAAGCCAGATCGTCGTATCGGTCAACCCGCCTGTCAAGGTCAGCCCGCGTGTCAAGGCCAGTCCCCTAAAGCTTCTCTAGAAGTTTAGTATGTTGTCTGGGTTTGAAGCTTGCCTAGGAGGCCCGCCTGCCCCAGCGCTTAACAGGCATGGCTGGAGGGGGTTTCTTGGAAGTTTCGATTTTTAGGAACGACAAACACAATGTTAGAGAGAAAGTTTGTGGGGTAGGCCCTGCGTAGGAACATACCACTTTACTCCACGAATGACATCTCGTTCTCTTTGCGATTTGCGCCTGTTGTTGGAGGATTGTTTTATTTACGTAGTTGTGCAAGTATAGTCGGACGGCGCTGCGAGTACCAAGTTGGGAGCCACGAAAGACCTATACATATAATTACGTGGTGGAAGTGGTACCGGAGAGACCACCACCACCAAATCAGTATGCAAACTATGTTGGTACCGTACCAGCTGATCAACGACCCAGAGGAGATTTATTTAGCTCATTTCTTGTTGGTGCTTAGTTAAACGCGCCAAAAATTGCAACCATTGACCAAACAAAGGAAAGTTACAACTAAAGAATACAGATGATTTTCAGACGAGAGATTACAGAAAATGTACAAGGGGATGACATGGGTTGTGTACGTACATTGTGCCACGCATATTGTGATGAAAACTCCGCAGCAATTGGCCTTGTCTGCCCCCTTGTCAAGTAGTACCGTTTGAGAAGTTATGTTGCTCGATCTTAATACTCTGCAAAATAAATACTTACACAGTAGAGATCCCCAAAATTTGTAGTGTACGACATATCAATAAGAAGGGTGGGAACGCTGATTGACGCACAACCCGCAAGATCATCCCTGCTTGGGATCTGAAACCGTTGCCTAGCCAAAAAGCCAAACAGGCTGCGGACGTGGATGAGGTGGGAGTCGACTGCGGTCTCAACAGAGTAGCGCTAGAGTGACGTTGGAACGGCTCAAAAGCAGCCCTGGATAGCGCTGGACCCAGATTCAGAGGGCTGACCCATCTATGATTTGTAAGTGCCTGATGAGTGGAGAGCGGTAGGGCTTTGGTTTTGCGTATATCTAAGAAGATCATGCAGATTTTGGAGATAGTAATCAAATTCCTCAGATTAGTGAGATAAAAATGGTCTCGAACCACGTCAAAGGTTAAGAATGTCTAAAAATACAAGAATGCCTCTTGCTACTTTTTGCAAAGGGCGGCTGCAGATTTTGAGGGTGGAGGAGGGGTGGTTGGGTTCAATTACGTACAATACCCCATGACACATTAAACTCCGCGAATAGGAGTTTGCGCGGCTAAGTGGAGATGAGATGATCACTTTTGTGACGAGTATCTTATCTGGAACATCCCAAAGAAGATCATACGTTGGATGTCGCCTCAAACAACTGTACAGTTACAGCTGAGACGTCCACGTTCCCTCGTCCACCGTAAAATCACCTGGTGTGAATGTGAATTCGTTTAAACCCCAACAAAAAAAACAATCCGTTCATACTCAACTGATGGTGGTACATATTTCCATGCGGCAAAATGAGGACTTTTCCGAAATGTAATAACGACTGCCAAAGACTAATAGACACCACGAAGCAGACTATAACGGTCTGGTACTATAGTTCAACCATCTTCAGACAACCCTAGCTGCCGTAGTGATGAAGACTCTACATTCATCGAGAACTCCATTCTAGCCGCCAACCCTAATTGAGTCGCAGATTCAGGTGGTCTCAGCCTTGCCTCCGTAAAATCCTCTCTTATCCAATAGAATCATTTGAACCAATAGACGTCGTTCGATAATGATAGTGAGATTCATTTCTATTTTTGTCAGATGTACTGAATATAAAAGGATCGAAATTTACGTAGGGATGGGTGGTGCCGTACGTACCTTTCCATCCAATCTTCATATTCTGTAAAAATGCACCTGTTTTCGGTTTCCGTCTTTCATGTCCCGATAGAGTTTTCCGAGAAATGGCTCTGCTGCTTTTATTCTTTACGGTTGAAACAAGTCTCTCTTCAACAATCATAATTTTCCAATATGATTAATTATCACAGTTCTACCTAAGAAGATTGGCATGTCTGATCGAAAAATGCGCATTCGAATTTGTAATACAATTTTTGAAATAAGATCTAGACTAGTCAACAATAAGCATCCAGCGTCTAAACTTCTCCTGTTCCTGGTGCTGTTCCATCGAGAGAATAAAATTGCAACCTTCAATAAGTGGCTTCGTCAAGACAAACAGGTTTTGTTCCTACCAAACATATTATTCTTTCTTTTTTTGGTTGTGTTTCTTTCATATTGGTGCAGTGTACTTGCTGTACTATATAATTCCGGACCCCTCCAGCATGTCCACTACGCAGTACCAGTTTGTGTAGTACTAAGCGACTTCGACGTATCGTCTTGTTCCAAGCAAATTCCACTGAAATTCTAACCCTACCCACCCTCACCCTGTTTGTCCCCTGTCGCCTGCCCGTAAATACTTACGCCCCACCCTCAACGGCAGGTGCCTTGATTGTGTAGCCCTATCCTCAAAACTGATCGTCAATCTACCCAGTTCTTTCCTTTTGCGAACCAAATTGCGCAGTTTGGTATCCTTTAACTCTCTAGTGTAAAGTTTTTCCCTTAAGCTACCAATTCTGATCAGAGAGGGTATTTGCTTGGTAGTTATTTCAGTGAAACTGACCCCTAACTTGGCAGGGTTGCTCTGTTCGATGTTGTCCCTTTCGATTCTCCCGTAAGCCTTTCTATGCCCTGGCTTTTACTGCGTCCCTCGACGTCAAGGACTTGGCATAACCGCTGCCAGTCAAACTCGGGGATCCAAATCTTCTATTACACAAAAACTCACTATAGATCCTATGGGTGCACTGGGTGGCTAAAACAACGATTGGCGGTGCATATACCGAGTCTGCGCACAAAAAATAAATCACTAACCTATTGTTCCCAATGGGGGAATTAATTGAGTCAGTTTATATAGACAACTATATATATGGAAGCGGTTTTGAATTTACGTCGCAGAATTCCATGCAACAAGGACTTATCCCCTCAATATGTGGACCACTGGAATCACTTGGTCGGCAGTCTGTAGTACTTCGCCGACTCTCGTGGTGAAAATTCCAGTGTTTCGCCGACTCATATCCTCGGCACATCGCCTGTCTTTTCAATTCAAGGGTAAAGAGGGGTTGAAGTCAATACCATGATCTGAAACAGTCAAGTTCTTAACCTACCACGAAAAACCAAAAGCTCAAAAGCAATAGCCCACATTTAGGTATTTGAAAAAATTCAAAGGGAACAACTCATCATGTCAATCTCCCTGCACAATGGCTTCGGATAAAGTTTCTTGATTGCAAAAAAAAACGAGCGAGAGCAACAACAATACTTGCCGAATTTCAGCGCACAAGTATTTAGGTATCTTCACATCTTGCTGGTACAATGTAGTTCATCAGTGCCTTTAGGCTATATGGGGTTTTCTTGTCTTTTCGTATTCATGCTGATGATTATGTGAATATTATTCGAAGAACTACCACAACTTACAAAATGTGTTAAAAATCATAACCCCAGTTCGTTTCACCATAAATAGTTCGAGCTACACACTTTAAAAGCCAATTTCAAGAACTTCAGTTTGAGCAAATAGTGATGATATGTGTTCGCGTGTGTCTGTGTGTGTTATGTTTGTCAGAGTCGTGTCATTTTTAGACATTGACATATACTAAGTCGTAAACGTTATCGAAATAGTTGGTCCCATTTAGTTCTTTATCCAAATTGAAACACACCCCATTAATTATCAATCGAGAAATTTTCAACTTGATCTCGTCATCCCCTCCATCTTTGAACTCTTCGCCAATAACAAGTTCTTCAGCATTTCCCCTATTCAAATTGATCATTCTTAAGATAAGGTCGTTAAGATAGTGGGATATACTCACCGGAATATTCCGGTGATAAGTACCCTGGTTATATTTACATGGTTTAACCGTTTCAGTACTGTCAAAAAACTCATCCGTGTCGTCCTCAGCGTCTTCTCTTATGATTGCAGAGGTTTCTGCATCCTGACTTTCATCAAATTCTCCTTGGTCTACCACCTGTACATCATAGCACCTAAATGGAATTCCAAATGCAGAGTCGTGAAAATTCCAAAGGCGGTCGCTTAACGGACGCAGCGTATGATGTAAATGTGTTGCTAAAGTATCATTGCAACTTATCATCCGTTCATACATATACTTGCCAATAGTAAACATCATCAAACTCGTGTTGATATCTCTCCAGGCACCAATTTTTTTGTTGAAATGCTTATGGTACAATAAAAAGTCATCGACTTTCCCAAGGTATTTATCACAATGCAGGCACTTGCAGCCATTCCATAACATAGTATTCATAGATTGTTCGTAACATGCCAATGATTGGAACAAGTTAGGAAGTATTAGGTCAACCTTTCTATTCGAATTATCGAGAATACGTGGCAAAACTTCTGCATAAAGTTTATAACGTCTGAGATAATTTCCTTCAAAACCATCACTAAAATTACCTGTGCTGGGAAGTTTGTGAGTCAAACATATGTACAGCAAGTTGGAAGATGATGTTTCAGACTGCGCTCTTATAATTTGATCAAGAAAGTTGAATACGTTAATGTCAAAGTACTCGTTCTTCTTATGATTATCATATTCAACCAGCTGTATAAGTGAGATTTTGCGCAACTTTAATAACTCCTCTGCTGGAATAACATTAAGGCAATCGAGTACATAATCGTCATTCTCTGCTTCTTTAGGGAGTATTTCTGGCTTTGATCCCACCAAAATTTCTAGTTCTTCAATTCCAGACCAGTTTATTTGTTTTGCAAGTAATATGTTCCAGCCATGAGCTTCAGTATCGGTGTTGAAATATATTTTAAATTTTTTTAAGTTTGTAAATTCAGTAGTTACATTTCGAAGTGCCTCTTTCATGAATTGCCAATATTGGGATTCATCGCTGGGCAAAATAAACGATTCCAATTTTGTTAATGATTCATAGTCAGTCTTATGCTGCACTTTTGAGTTCTCGTGGACCTCTAATAGGACTTCTTTCACATCAGGAAACTGAATCATTAAATGGTCAAGTTCTTTCAAATTATCTATAACCACCGACTTCAAATTGATGCCGCTCGCGTTGATATTGAGAAGCTTTCTCAACTTATAATCTCCAATAAAGACCTTTTCCAACGAAGCTCCTTTCAAGTGTGAGATCAATGTGTGCAAGTTCCGCACGATTTCCTTGTTCTTCCTGAATTGTTCATTGACGTATTCGTTGGAACCGTTTTCCACCCTAATCTCTCGGATCAACAGAATCAAGCTGGAGTTAATTTCGAGCGATTGGTTGAGCACCGTGAGTCTTACCACGATCAATTTCATTTGCACTTCAAGACTGTAGACTTTATTTCCGGTAGCCATGTGGTTCAAGCCATAGATGACTGTCAGCGTAGACTCCAAAAAGTCGGATTTTCGGCGATTTATTTCCAAATCTCTTGGAACGTAGGAATCGCTCAAGATCGGATCACATTGGATGCTTATTGAATGATATAACTGAGTTAAAGCTGGATGATAGAACTTGAAGTTGGTGAGTGCAAGATTTATCAATGCTTGTTGTGGAAGAAACAGGACGATTTTTTGGATGGCCACATCGGGGAGATCGACTAACAGTTGCATTGTATCCAAAAGAGCGAACTTTACCCTAAAGTTTTAAGTTTGTGAAGTCACCCTGGTTTGTTCAGCCTCATGTTGAAAAACCTGGGGCACCTTCTGATTACTACCCAACATTGTTTTGCACTCACGTGATCAAGATACAATCAATTATTTGGGGCGGTAAGTTCTCACATTTGACATGTTTTGAGGTTGAACAAGACAGATATGAAGGCGTACTTGGTACGTCTAAGCTGTAACACAAGAGGCAGGGACTGTGTACAATATCTGCTAACATTTGACACCAAAGTGGTCTAATGAAAAGAAAAGTGATGGCCAAGGGATCTTAGAATGTGGTTGTGCAATCGAAATGGCAGTCAAAATCAAGTATATCACTAGAAGTTCTACGATTCAAAAGTGTACTGAAGTGCCATCAGTGAAGAGCTTGGAATGGTAGAGATGGAGGTCTGTTGGGTGACAATGAATAGGAAGAAGAAAGGTCATTAGAGAGGCCATTTAAGAAACTCAACACTAGTCATTCTAAATGAGTACGAAAATAGTATATACCTATTACGATCATACTTCCCAGTACAAGTAAGCAATACCATTTAATCTGGATATCACATGAACATTTCTAACTCCTCAGATGTTGTGTGTTTACCACAAACTGTAATAGACTTCTTGCAGTATCATATGATTCAAAATGTTACCTGAAAGTCACACTCGTGGTAGGTAACTCCAATTGAACGATTACATGTGATAAAGGCAAGGGTCTTTCTTTTACGAGTATATGTTAGCACTGTCAATAATATTCGAGCTTGCGTATCAGAGGGTGTACCAGTGCTCCAGTTTATTGCTAGACTATTTTTCAGGGTAACTTGTCGAATCAAGTCGACTAGCGGTTCACTTCCTAAATAGGATTTAAAGTTGTGGGTTGATTTACAACTTTTTTTTTTCCCTTCTTTCATCTTCAATATCTTTCTAGATCATACCGTACTATTGACTTCGCCTCCATTCTATTCATTTCCCCAGTGATTCTTTGGCTTTGCTTGCTCCTTAATATATCTCTTACTCTCATCTGGTATCACTCGATACTAATAATACAGGGTCCATAAGACGCTTTTAGTTTCCTTCTAGAACGATGATTTTCTCAGCCTCATTGCGAGCCCCCTTGAGACGCCACGACAACCACCAAAAAAACCTTAATTACGGAGAAAACAGTTTCGGCGCCGACTTGAGGACCTCGGTACGACAGTGTTGGAAAGCGATGATGTCACCTAATTGTGCTATTATTAAGGTTAGTCATGAATTAGTGTTCAACTAATTGAGATTTTAACAAATATGGTTTAGACTGTGCATAGACAAAGTTTTCCAGAACATCAAGCCTTAATTTCATCTGAAAATATTTGCGTACAAAACGTATGGTGCTAAGTCCGAGTCTTTCACAATATGCAAGTGTACGCGGTTGTTGTTAAATATGGATCATTTCATTACCATACATGGTAACTAGCGGTATCCTATGATAATTTCCATCGTCTCAATTCAGCTTCCAAGTCTATTTACGCAGATTCTGCGTCTGGAAAATGTGGGCTGACGATCGTTTGCTGCAGGGTAAATGCGCAGGGTAGACCCCATAGGACTGAGCAGACACCACAAGTGTAATGCTATTGATGACGTATTCGTATTTGCTTCTCTTGATACGTGATCAAAAATATCCAAGTGCCCGACCAGCCTACTTCTTTCTTTTGTCGTCTCACTTTACTTACTCCCAGAAGGGCATTACTTACAGTGTAATTACAAAACAAAAAAAAAATACAAAGTTAGGAACCCGTCACATAATCCAAGTTGTCTGCACCTAGTCACCCTTTCTATTTCAACTAACGGATTATAACTAAATTCAGGGCTCGCACTTTTGCCGAAAATTATTTTTTCGAGAATCATGCACCCTGCGCAAACTCTTGAACTTAACGTCTTTATCGAAGTATTCAAGACCAAGGTCAGATATTAACCCGAAATTGTACCCTATCCTTTCAAAGACGTTGACTATCTTCGAGATCAGATCGGGATCTCACTTAATCGGATGATTTTAACAGATATCAATATTCGAATATCAAATAACGGTTCAACTTCGAAGACCCTTTCGCGACATCTCCACTGCGTAATATCTGCAGTGCGTGGAGGATTACTCATACATTACTAAAGTAAAAAATTGTTGAATGAAACGAAACCCCGGCGAATTGGCCAAGACTCCGATGTTTGGGCTCGTATAGAGCAACTCGGTTGCTAACCCTTATTCTGGGGTCGCCCTGGAACGTGCTTCAATCAAGAGACATTTTCCGCCAATCTTTGCTTCCAACAGGTTCAAACCAGTTTGATAGGTTTTTTCGACAAGATCCTGATAAACCCGGAATCTAGTTGTAAGTCCGGCGAAACATATAATTGAAAGTCGCATACTACCACTGTCAACAGGGTCCATCACCAAATCGAACATCATCCACAGAACCAAGTATATTGGAAAATTGTTGCTGCAGTATGTGGGGCTATCTGAACTGTTGGTATCTCATCTGAGTGATCAGCTTAACCGTGCATGGTCACACCGGTAGGAAATCTGGAGTTAAGTGAGCGCTTTTCGAAGTGTTGAAAAAAAGAAGGGCAGCAAAATACCACAAAAAAGCTATTGTTTGAAATGAGGAGAATCTTGTATCTATGTGAACCCCAGTACCCACATTTGCGTTTATCGCCAAGTTGAGCAAATAATCAAACCCCGTTATTTAGGGTAGGGGTGGGGGCAGTTAGTTTCTGTGGCCAAATTTAATACATGGGTGCCTACTGAAGTGCAAGATTTAAGTGGGAACAGAAGAAGACCCTTTTCGAGCCACTAATACGAAGCGGTACTCGTGTAGTTCTTGGAATCCACGGTATTTGTAGAAACATATTGTGCTCGAATTATGGAATTGTCATGGTCAGTGCTTCTATGAAAAATTATCTGAAGGAGGCTTTGTCAAGGGAAGATGTTGAGAGTTACTAACTTTGGCGCAGGTTCAAATATTGTCCACGTAACTGCATAGCTAAATAACGCCAGGTTTGTAATAAAGGGTTCATTAGCCGCTATGTACCCTATATTTGGAGTTCCTCGATTTTGTTCTTTCTTTTTTACGTAAATTACGAACTTGGCGTCTACAACATATATCTCACAAAGAGCAGGATTTAGTACAAATCCTCCGGATTTATTTTACATGAAACCTGGAATGGGGAAGCATTCAGTTACACACTAGAATCAATAAAATAGAAAAAAATTTCGGGACGGATATTCCGATCTGCTCGTTTGGCTGCATCAACTTTGCATTCTTCCTTCGTACGGCTCTTATTACCCGTATTCACAGAAATTGTTAACCAGAATTGTGGAAATAGTGTGATCTGTGCGTTGGATGAAAGACGTGGCCCTTTCTTGAGTCTTTTTTTTTTGAGCTGATAACGTTCATTTTATACATGAACCATTCCTTTGAGATCAACCCTTTGCACTAGAGCGCCTATGAAGTTTCTTGAAAACTGTCGCCAGTTCGCCGGCCTCGGAATTCGATCGAACCGAAAATTTTAGTTTAGCGGAAAAACACTGCCGACTCTAAGAGTTAGAAAAGTTAAGAGTAGACCAGCCGAGTGTGAAGCAAATAAGACCAGTTTCAACTAGTAGGGGAAAGTCGACACTTAGTTGGTGAAAACGTTAAAGGTTAAATCGAAGAGAATAATGCCAGATCGGGCTATTGTGGAGGAACTATAAAACCTTAAGAATCGAATACTTGCGCTTTGAAAGATCTTTCGGCTTATTAGTATGAATATTTGAATTGAGCGCCATGAATAAGTAAATGTTGGCGGAAATGATTGTTTGTGTTTGTCTGTGAAAATTCTTATCGCGACCGAGGTAAAGTTGTATCACTGAAAAAGCGCAAAATCATCCAGTCTCAGCAGCGGATCGATTTATACTTGTTGAAGAAGGAACCCCTTGATTTACGCTGAATAGACCCAATGTTTTAAGATTACTAAACCATCTGCTAGCTTCTTTTTCCGTGCTCCGTGTTCCGTCCTTCTAAGGAGTTAATGCCCAACTCGGCAACACCGTCTGGCTGTATGACAAATCAAACCGGTGATGCGCAAAGTTACCCATGCCCGAAACTCTGCACACAGGCCGGAAGTTGTTTTTTTTACATTTTATGAGAAATGCACACGCCGTGCTTATACAGGTTGAGTGAACGGAGTCACACATAAGCTCATCCCAACAAAAGTCAGGTGAGCTGACCCGTCATCCTCCGCCGCTACCTGCTCTTCTTCAAGATCACCGTTACCCGTTACTGGTAACGATTATTACAAAGAAGTCCCTGGAAACCCTTTGCTTGCCATTAAACGTGCAGAAACAATACGATGAAATTGTTCGTGGCAGTGACCCAAAGCCACTTATGAAATTGAGGGATTTTACAGGCACAAGAAGTATCAACTTTTAGTTGACGTATGCCTGACTCTCTCAGGTCCACTATCGTGTACGCTCGCTCTCACCATCAGGGCCAAACTTGGCAATCCCATTCCAAGCCTTAGTCATCTTGATCCGATGTCATCTAACGTTTAGTTTGACGGAGGAGTAAACTTTAGATGGTTGGCCCGAATGAAAACGCTAGTCCGGAATTCAAGTTAAGTTCGGGGACCGCAGCAACGTGCGTGATATCCGACCAGCGGCCGTCAGTCGTCGTTGCGCTCTGCCGGATGAGAAATTGAGGGCTACCCCGCTAACGGCTAAATGGGCTTAAAACTTAACCTTAATGCTTATCAAGCAACGTATACGCCTGATATAGCCAGCCTCATTTCCCAGAGTCCAGACCCTCGTAGTTCGAAGAACATAGGGTTTTAGAGATGGTCGACTTATGAAGCTGTTTCGAGGGTTCAAAGGGTTCGTCATGGTAGACGACCGAGCCAGCCCCCGGATGCGCATTGTGAAGGGCCTTTCCATCAGCTTCCCTGCACTTCCGACTAGGGCTTTCTATTTTTCCTAGATCCCAAACCAGTAACACCGAGGCAACCCTGATGAAAATATTTCCGTTCTCATAACCCCGGCTCTACAGAGCAAAAGAAAAAGACGAAAAAGAAATGGAGCTCATTACTTTCACAGCGGATATAAATACCAGTAAACCCGGCTAGCAAACGATTTTCATCACCATCACTCATCAATTGCTTCATAAAACATCATTCCTCAATTGAATTTGGTCTTATTAATCCATCAAGGCTTTAGTCTTTATTAGAACTCCTACTTTATAATGAGTATCAATCCAGACACAACCAGCGAGCCTATTGCTCCCCACCGTTCAACATCCTTCTCGTCGGCACACTCTGATTCGACTCCAGTCAACCCCAAGGATGACTCCAACGATTCGTACAAGGGAAGTGCCGAACCACAGGAATTCACAGGCCCCAATGATCTTGAAGCCAACAAAGAAATGGACGCCGGAGACCGCATAAGCCGTGCTCCAACCGACTACGAGTCTTCAAGAACCTTGAGTAGAAGAATGACTGGTGCCGACGTGTTATTGCAAGAAGCAAACGACACCGACGAGCCAATGCCAACCATGGGCAGTGGAAAACCCTACCCACCTGCATTACCTGACAGAGAACCATACGCTGTCAGCTTCGATGGTCCTGACGACCCTCTTCATCCTTTCAACTACCCTCTTCGCAAAAAGTTGTTATACACGCTCTGTGCTGCTTTATCTGCATTGGTTCTTACCTTGGGTTCCGCCATGTTCTCACAGACTGGCCCCGTCATCATGGAAATTTACCACATCGGTGCCACAACTGCCACCTTGGGTACCTCATTGTTCGTCTTGGGATTTGCCTCAGGCCCAGTTTTCTTTGGTCCTATGAGTGAATTATACGGAAGAAAAGCTGTGTTGATTCCTTCATCTTTGGGTTACGTTTGTTTCTCGTTTGCAGTCGCTACTGCCAAAGACATCCAAACCATCATGATCTGTAGATTCTTCTGCGGTTTCATTGGTGCTGCTCCTTTGGTTGTTGCTCCTGCTATCATGGCTGACTTGTACTCTACCAAAGCCAGAGGAAAGGCCATTGCAGTTTTCTCCATGGTTTTGTTTGGTGGTCCAATGTTGGCTCCTATTTTCGGTGCTTTCACCACCAAGAACGATAGCTTGGGATGGAGATGGACTTCTTACTTCTGTGGAATCATTGGTGCTGCATCCCTCGTTATGAACATTTTCTTTTTAGAGGAAACCCACCACCCATTGATCTTGGTCAACAAAGCCGAACAATTGAGAAGAAGAACTGGTAACTGGGGTATTTTTGCTCCTCACGAAGAGATCAAGTTGAGTATCAAGGAAATCGCCCAAAAGAATTTAACCAGACCTATCTACATGTTGCTTACCGAACCAATTTTATTGTTGGTCAGTATTTACAATGCTTTCATTTACGGTATGCTTTACTTGTTCTTGACCGCAATTCCTATGATCTTTGCTGGAAAGTATCACTGGCAAGCTGGTGTTGCTGAATTACCTTATATCTCCATGTTCTTAGGTATTTTGGCTGGTGCCGCTGTTATCATTTATTTCGAAGGAAGATACGCAAAAGCTATGGATGCCAATGGGGGTAAGCCAGTTCCAGAAGAAAGATTACCTCCTATGATGCTTGGATCTGTATTCTTCACTATCGGTTTGTTCTGGATGGGATGGACCGGTTACTACGCCAAACACGTTCATTGGATAGTTCCAACCATTGGTGCCTTTTTCGTTGGATTTGGATTAATCTTGGTGTTCTTGCCTTGTTTGACCTACATCATTGATTGTTACTTGTTCTTGGCTGCCTCTGCTTTAGCTGGAAACACCCTTATCAGATCTGCCTTTGGTGCTGTCTTCCCATTGTTCGCTAGACAAATGTTTGACGCTTTGGGAATAAACTATGGTGCTACCTTGGTTGGATGTGTTGCATTCGTCATGATTCCAGTACCTTTCTTGTTCTACAAGTTCGGTAAACAATTTAGAACAAGATCTAAGTTTGCATACGTCTTGTAATTGCCAACCACATCATAGAAGACTAACATCGTCATCACATACTAATAATTAATACTAATCACCATATATATATAAACATAAAGAACCATTAATTGATAATACAAATAAATGTAGAAGAAATTATACAGTGAATTTATTGGGATCCCGGCCGGATTAATTGCAAGAGCATACCTAATCGGGTCGGTATTTAATAGATTATATGTCAAAGTGAGAAATAAAGCAACCACAATCATCAATTGATCTCGTAATTATTACATGATTTCAAGCTATTTTTGAAGTATAAGGCCTTTATGTGTTTAGTCTAATATCCTGAGTCCTCAAAATGAGTTTCAATACACGAAAATGACGTTAACCCATGCAATTCTGCGCCTACAGCTATAAATTGAGCTCGGCGCTTAAATGTCGTTCTGAGCGTTTGTAGAAACTTTTCAACCATCTTCAAAATCTGGTTCGATCTGAAAAGTTAAGGAATGAACCACCAACCGGCGATGTTTATACGAAGATTTGGGACGGTGAGCATACGAGCGGCCAAGAAGCCGGTATCCACGGGGTCCGGGGTGGGTTCGAGGCCTTCAAAGTATTTTGGAAGGCCCAGTAATAATCTTCTGCTGGGATTGGTAGGACTTGCCAATGTTGGAAAGAGTACGTTCTTCCAGGCCATCACCAAGTCCAAGTTGGGAAATCCAGCCAACTATCCGTTTGCAACCATCGAGCCTGAAAAATCCATTATCGTGGTCAAACTGGACAAGTTGGATCATTATGCCAAACTTTTTGAATCAGAAAAGAAGTTGGCAAGTAATCTTACCATCTATGATATTGCAGGTTTGACCAGAAACGCCAGCAGTGGTGAAGGAATGGGAAACAAGTTTTTGGCAGAGATTAGACAGGTGGATGGACTTTTCCAGGTCGTTCGTGGGTTCCGGAATGATGAAATCATCCATATTGAAAATGACGTGAATCCAATCAGAGACATGGAGATTGTCAACGATGAGTTGATTTTGAAAGACTTGGAGTATGTGGAAACCGGATTGGAAATGGTACAGAAGAACTCTCGGAAGCCCAATGTTAATAAGGCGGCAATTGAATTTGAAGTTGCAACACTTGAAAAGGTACAAGAACTCTTGTATGAAGGTAGAAAGGTAACCTATTCCGATTGGTCTGAGGAGGAGATTGAGTTGCTCAATGGCTACAACTTGTTGACCGCAAAGCCAACGGTGTACTTGTTGAATGTAAGTCAAGAAGACTATTTACGTGGAGAAAATGAATTTTTTGCTGAAGTTCAAAACTGGGTGCAAGAAAATTGCAAGGGAGATCGATTAGTGATGGTGAGTGTCGAATTAGAGAGCAAGAGGAATGATGAAGAGTCGGAGCCAGAGGTTAGAGATGGACCAAGTGCATTATCGTTAATAGTGGACGAAATGCGTTCAGCACTACACCTTCTTTCTTTCTATACTTGTGGACCCAAAGAAGCCCGTCAATGGACGGTCCGTGAAGGTTCAACTGCTCCAGAAGGAGCAGGTGTGATCCACACCGATTTGCAAAAGACATTCATATCAGCACTTGTCTATAAGTGGGAGGATTTAGCCAAAGAAAAAGCTCCATTCAATGAAGCTACGCTCAAGGCTGCGGGAAAGCAGAACAGGTGTGGAAAGAAGTATGAGTTAGAGGATGGAGATGTGATGATCGTGAAAGCCGCAGGTGGTAAGACGAGATGATCTAGGATACGATTATTTGAGGTCAATTGAGGACAAAACATGTACATAGTAAGGCTGATTAAATTATACATAATTAGACAATGAAGGTCAATAGAATGACAGGTAATGGTAACTCAAACCTAGAGAGATTGAGACTGTGGTGACCCCAAAGTCGAGAATGCTAATTCGTGGAATACATGTAAGATTCGTAACATACCCTCAAGCCAGGACCCTGATCTTCTCTGGACTAAATATCCTAAAGTTTAAACCCAGAATCTGTCGGTGATACTTCAAGTGCCCGGGATTAAAGCGGGTAAATTATTTCTATAATAAAGATTTGTAGTCCTGGATGAAAGCGGGTAAATTATTTCTATAATATAGATTTGATAGCGGCTTATGATAATAGCTTACATAGTGGCTTATGACGTACTTTGCTATTTCACTTCCCACCTCTATGTAATTGATAAGACTATAATTTAATTTTACATATAGACTTCAACAGGTTTACCAAACTTAGTCTACGAGTGAGGCACACCTCCAGGAAGTTTGCTGGCAGAACCAGCACAGCCTTGGAGGGGTAACGGTCGCTACGGATCATCGACTCAACCGGACACTTTGATACAGAAAATACTGGTGGAAAGCCTCTTCTTGCCCCAACGGTTTATCTAGGCAGCAACACAAGGGTCGTGTGCACATATGGGAGCGGGGAGTTGGGTGCTATCGATGACTTAAAAGTGTGGGGAGAGTGTCGGTTAAGGATTAGAGAGGGGATCTGTAATCAGACAGGGATCAAGACTCACCCAGTAAAGGACCCCAAAGGGACCCTTAAAGGGACCCATGAAGAAACGGTAGGAGTTATTAGAGTTAATTCCTACCCTCGTGATCACGTGATCTGGACCGGATCTCCAGCTCATCTCGCTATCTCCGACCTGAGCTCGACTAATCAAGCCATTCTGAACCGACCCACAATCGAACCATCACGACTGTTACATTGCCGCTGGTAAGAATGTCTCGCTAGTGCCATACTCGTCTGGCCATCCAATTTACCTAAAGTACGCCGCCAGTCTCTATCGTAGGCGGTACTGTCACCAGCGCTAAACTGTAAAACGGCATCGCTCACTACTATTGAACTTCCGGTATATCTCCCTAGAACCCTACGACTTCCTATCTAACATCACCCTTTCTCCCTACCACTCTCCCTACCGTCCCTATTAGACCATGAACTATCAGCCCGTATTTCATCTCACTGTTATCTCACTGTCCCTGCCTTTGCTCTCGCTATTGTATTCGTCCCTGTCGCTATTGTTCTCACGCCTGTCCCTAAGTTTTTTTCCACTCATTTTTGTCCCTGTTCCTCCGATCTCTCCCTACGTTTCCTTTTCCTTCTCTAGTGTGTCCACCCGCTCCCGCGAAACTTCCTTATCTACGCTTGAGATTCCATATCTCCTATATAAACAAACCCTTGTTCCATGTTGATATCCACCAAGAACTTGCCCATCAAAAGAATGAGGGCTGTCTTCAACTACTTGTTCCCGGCCACGGACCCACCCCGCCGCACGTTCTCCACCTCCAACTCCATTCTCTCCCCGGCGGTCGAGCAGAGCTTCCATCCCAAGCTTAGAACCATCTTGAAACAACTCGATGCCATCGCCCCCCGCTTCGTGTTGAAGTCGGGCGATATCCATATCTTGAACCAACCAGACCACTTTTACCTCAAACTCAAAGAAAAAATCCGGTCAGCCAAATCCCGGATCTTTTTATCCTCTCTTTACGTCGGAAAGACCCAAACAGAACTTATTGAATGTCTCGACCAGGCGTTGACTTCTTCACAAGACTTGAAGGTTTATGTTCTCATAGATGCTCTCAGAGGAACTCGAGAAGCACCAGACCACCCTTGCTCGGCGTCTCTTTTCATTCCTCTCATCTCCAAGTATGGGGCCCATAGAATAGACGTGAGAATGTACCATACGCCAAAGTTGGCTGGGTTATCCAAAACTTTGACCCCAAAACGTTTCAACGAGACCTATGGTCTTCAGCACATGAAGCTCTACGGTTTCGATAATGAAATCATCTTGAGTGGGGCAAACTTATCCCATGATTACTTCACCGATAGACAGGACAGATACTATTTGTTCAAACACTCCTCGTTGACAGACTACTATTTCCTGATCCACACCGCCATCGCGTCGTTGTCTTACCAGGTCTTACCATCTTCAGAACAAAAACTGGGTTTCAGACTCAACTGGCCCACTTCAAACAAGTCCTGTGAACCCCATATGAATATTGGCCGGTTCATCAGTGATTCGTCGTTCCTCTTGGATCCACTTTTGAAACAACATAAACTATCATCTTTCGACGAGTTCAACGATACAAATGACCACGACACCATAGTATATCCAGTTTCTCAATTCACACCTTTGTTCCCCAAAAATATCGATAACTCGACAGAAAAACCGGCCGTGTTGAGACTTTTATCCTATATCGACTCGCCTTCCGTCAAATGGTGGTTTACTGCGGGATACTTCAATATGTTACCCGAAATCCAAGACCGCTTGATCAATGGTAAGTCTGAGGGTACTGTGATCACCGCTTCGCCCAAAGCCAACTCTTTTTATAAATCTTCAGGAGTTTCTTATTATGTGCCAGAAGCTTACCTTTTATTTGCAAAGAGATTCTTGGAAGAAGTGTCCAGAATGGGCAAATCGTCCCTTATTACGGTCTATGAATGGCAAAGAGGGGTGGTCAATACCTTGGGTGGATGGTCATATCATGCTAAAGGTTTGTGGATCTCTGTACCCGATGAAGAAAACCCCAGTATTACTGTGATTGGCTCTTCCAACTATACCAAGAGAGCCTACTCATTAGACTTGGAAAGTAATGCGATCATCATTACTAAAGACGAAAAATTGAAACAAGAGATGAAAGACGAAATAGTCAATCTTATGAAGTATGCTAAGAAATTGGAGTTAAGCGACTTTGAACCAAAACCTAAAGTCAAAACTGACGCAGCTAAATCCACCCCGCCTCCTCCCGATACTCGTTCAACTTCTCATGTGGACATCCCAGAAAGTGCCATCAATGCGATCGACACTGTGGTAACGATGGACGATGACAACTCAGACCAAGAAACTATACAATCTGATGGAACCACAGTCTATGAAGTGGATGAAGATCGCAAGATTAGTTACGGAGTACAACTTGCTATAAAGATATTAGGAGGGAAGTTTTAAGTTTGTTGAAGGATAAGATGACAAAAATAATAACGAGGCTCCAAAGAAACCTCTTTTGTCATCCATGTTTTTCACTTGCAAAGTAATTCAACTTCATGGACATCTTCCCAAAATAAATACAATAGCTGTTTCTGGCTGATACCAAAAGTTCATGCGTTAAACTCGGAAGATCAAGTAGAAGCATTAAGAAGACTAAAATTAATTTATATAATCGACATAAACACCTTACTTAAGTGAGTTCGTTAAATAGTTAAATACGCATACCCTTGTACCAGTACTATTTGTAATCGTGGCTGGAAGTGGTCATAAATTATACCACAGTGTCCGGCTTTGCAATTGAATATAGTCAACCGCCCATTAAATATTGCTTTCAGTTCTTCTTAATGTATATAGTTGCCTGTCAAACCGATTCCTCTAACGTAGTTATTGATTCCTCTGCTGATCCTAGTTCTTCAGTTATTTCTCGATAATAGAAATCCACCGTCAGTTTGTTTCCCTTATAAAAATACAACTTTTGAGCAGTTATGATTATCAAAACCACAGTGTTGATTATGAGATACGGCCGCGTCTCAAAGTTCACCGGGGTGGAAAACCAGGTATACTCCAGAGGAAGGGTTTTACCAAACATCAAAAATAATATTGAAACCCATGCAAGTATCAACCATTGGTCGTGCAAACCAATCACACAAGAAGAAAAAACATTGACCTGGGCCTGGGGTATCAACCTGACGCAGCTGAGGGTTTTGCTGATCAACCAGATGATATCCACCACATCCAATGCATTTATAGTCAACCGTGATCTAAGACACTGCAGCAATGTCCAGAAGAATATAAAGGCAAAGGTTGCCAAAATTCCGAAACAAAAGTAGGAAAACAGTTGGTCTGTACTTCGGGTCCGGCTATACGTAATCGATACTTGAAAGAGTATTCCCACACTAGTTATGGTTAACAAGAATTCAATAAAGAAAATAATAGGTGTAACTGTAGGGAGCGGATTGTAGGGAAACCTTCGTGCATATTGGTCAATAACCAAGCTATTGAGCATGTAATTATACGAGCTGATGACAGAAGTGGCATGTGATACACTGGCTAGCAATACATAATCGTAGGAAATGCCAAAGATGGATTTTTTCAGCTTATTATATTGGATTTGTCTTAAAGTAGAGATCAACTCCACCAAAGAAGCTGAAATCATACAGATTTCGACCAAATTCATCGCACATTCCGGGACATCAATTGGTGAAGTAGCAGCAAGCGAGCTCGGGGAGTCCAATGGGGGTAAAACAAGGGGATGAATTGGCTTGACTCGATGGGATTCCAAAAAAAATAGATGCTTAAGGTTGTCTAGTTTGCGACATTAAATTGCAAATCTACGACACAACTTTATGACAGGACCCGGTGGCGTGTATGCAGGACGTGTGGGTCAATATATGACAATAATAATAATATTGAACTGAGTTGCAAACTTATCAACATCTGGATCCCCGACTTTCGATCTAGACAACACCACCAGAAGTCTAGACCACTCTCTAATCATGCAGGCTCAAGAAATAGAGGGAAATTGGGACATGGTGATCACGTCCCTCCAAGATATTTGCAATGCCAATGAATCGCTCACTTTTGACAACATCTTTGGCAAGTACCTTAAAGAAGTGTCAGTTCAGGAATTGCTGGAAGACGACCTTAACAAGCTCAAAGAAGAGGTAGAGGACCACAAGAGCAACATCGGTACGGCGAAGCGGTTGATCGATACCTCACAACAAAACCTCCAGACTCTCATTGAATACCTTCAAAAGAAGGCAGACAAAGAACAAGCAAAAGACAACGAAACACCAGCTAAGAATGCCAATAAGAAATCCTCATCGACAGCAGGTAAAGGTTCGAAAGGGCCCGGTCCATCTGGCTCACAGACGAACAAAAAAAGTAACACAAGAAAGGTTGGAAGACTGTACCATGTGTCCAAGTACAATCCACTGGATCCCATCTATATCGGTTCCGAAGTGGCCTACAAGCTCAAAAACCGTCACTTTGAAGAATGGATCCAGTGTGAAGTCATGAAGGTCATTGGCGATGGAATCAAATACGAAATCAGAGACCCCGAACCCGATGAGAATAACAACCCAGGCCAAACGTTCAAAGCAAACTACAAAGAAATCTTGCTCATACCGCCATTAGTAGAGGCCAAAGACTTGGTGAATTATCCTTACGGTACCAAGGTATTGGCTCGATACCCTGAAACGACAACATTTTATCCTGCAATAGTGGTAGGGCACAAAAAGGAAAATGTGAGGCTAAAGTTTGATGGAGAAGAAGAAGTCAACAAGGAGACTGAGGTAGAAAGGAGATTAGTGTTGCCATTTCCAGAGAAGTAGTACGCTATTAAAGAATTTCATGGGGAGAAATTCATCGGAACACTCATACATCAAGAAGCGGATAACAAATGGTGGGAAGATCAATCGACTTTGAATGAAAGAGCAACAAACATGGTATATTTGTATTTCAGATATTTCTGCTGATCGAATCCATGTATAAATTATCAGCTACCGCCTTCTAAACCCTTTCTTAATTCAAGTTGACGGTATTAAGTCCACGATATATTGCGTTGATTCCCGAAACCTCGACACCTCATCTTCCACAACACACGCATTCTGTTCATCCTCTAGACTGCACATCTTCCACAACCCCCACCTCCACCTTCCCGTACTAACGTTATATACGAACCTTCTCCATTAGTGTAGTACTAAATAGTAGTAGTCATACTTGGTCGTGCGCGCGGACCAAAACTTGGCAATGGTAGTGTCGGTCTCACCATTTAACATTCTGCCCAAATGAACGTTAGAGATCATCGACAACAACAACGCTGGTGGGTCATAACAGTCGGTATTTTTTGCCTAAAAGGTCTTCTTTCTGCTAATAGATAGACCATTTCCATTTTGAGCCAATCGGGTAGCAAATTAGGCGCACAAACAGGACAAATTTGGTGAAAAATGGAGGAAATGGACATTGATGATTATTCAAGGGTACGTTGAGTTTTTTGGTAGATGGGCATCGAGAGGCGGTTATTTCGAGGAAAGATGTGTCAGGAGACAGTACGAGTCTGAAAATGGTGGTTAAACGGACACTGGATGGTTCTAAATAATTGGTACAGTTCAAGGTTTAACAGTAACAAAAGTTGATTTGCAAACGATTACAGAAGCAAATGTGATTTTAAACAAGTGGAGAGTGCTATGAAGTTGAAATTTGAGTCAATCGTGGAAGAAATCAAACAAGAATGGAGATCGACAACATTTCAAGCAATGACGGATATACAAATGACTATTGAGCCAAAATCCGCAATTTTTCACACCTCGTATCTTACTCCTCTCATCTCCAAGGATGAACTCCTCGAGAAATAGCTCGATATCGTTGACTTCCCAGCGTTATCTATATCAAGATCATTCAAGAAAACAACTGCAAACTTCCCGGCAAACTTTTGTGTTGATATTGATTGAGATAACTGTGGGGCTGAGACTTTCAAACAAATATGCTAATACCTTAGGATCGTTCGAGATCTCCAGTAAGAGAGAGATCACGTTCTCCCACACGGGAAAATAGAGATATTGGTGATACACAAGATTCCAGAGACTCGAGAGATTCAAGAAACTCCAGGGGATCTAGAGACTCAAGAGACTCAAGAGAATATTCTAGAAGAGATTACGGCTACTCGCGTAGTTCGTATGACAGATCAGAAAGAGGTGGAAGAAGAGATTATGACAGTGGAAGAGGAGGTAGACGTGGAGGTAGAGGTGCCCCTCGTGGTGCCAGTGGTAGAGACTTTTCGTCCAGAAGAGATTACGATTCATCTGCGACCACAGAAGAGGCTTATCGTGCCAAGACTGAGAGAAATTACGACAATTCCATTTTCATTGGAAACATTCCTTTCGACTGTACATCCAAGGATGTCGAAGCCATGTTTGGAAGCGAATTCAACATCGTGCGGGCTGATATTGTCACAAACAAGGGTAGATCTCGAGGCATGGCCACTGTCGAATTTTCCACCAAGGATAATGTTCGTGATGCAATCGGAAAATTCGATCATTTCGAATATCGTGGTAGAGAAATATTTGTCAGACAGGACTATCCTCCTCCAGAGAAAAAACAAAGGGAACAACAACCTCTTCGTGCAAAGAAGGAAAGAACTACTGAGTTCACTGAAAGAAAGACCCCAACTACAATCGTCCCAGGAACCGAAATATTTGTTGGAAACCTTCCATTCTCTGTCAATTGGCAAGCTTTGAAGGACCTCATGAGGGGTGCTGGAGAGGTGGAAAGGGCTGATGTCAGATTGGACGACTGGGGAAAATCCAGAGGATTTGGTACTGTCGTCTTCCAAACTCCAGAGCAGGCTACCAAAGCAGTGGAGATGTTTCAAGGTTACGAAATCGAGGGTAGAAAGCTTGACACTCGTCCAGGACGTGGATCTCAAACATCCTCGGCAGGAAGTCAAAGAGACTCCTACGAAGGTAAACCTAAACGTGACTCGCCTGTGGATGGACCCAGAAACTCTGAATTCACCGCGGGTGTTACCGGAGGTGGTGAAAGGTCTGATACTGTGTTTGTTGCTAACTTGCCGTATGTGACAAACAATGATGATTTATACGAATTGTTTGAAACGGTTGGAAGAACCAACAACGCCGAAATTCAATTCAACGATAATGGTAAGCCTTCAGGTAATGCAGTTGTTCAGTTCGAACTCGCTGAGCTTTCGGATAATGCGATTCAAAATCTCGACAATTA
Source organism: Suhomyces sp. yHQL142 (assembly GCA_030582675.1). Classification (NCBI taxonomy): domain Eukaryota; kingdom Fungi; phylum Ascomycota; class Pichiomycetes; order Serinales; family Debaryomycetaceae; genus Suhomyces; species Suhomyces sp. yHQL142. The sequence goes on from JAJMGU010000026.1 coordinate 53,340, forward strand.
CTTGTATGGAGGTAGAAACCTTCAAATCACTTATGCTAAAAGGCCATAAGGTAAAGATCCTTGACTTTATTAATCAAGGCAAATCAGATCAAAACAAACACCTTTTGAAAACTAAGGAGACCTTCGAAAGAACTTTAGCTCCGAAACTAAAACGCATTTTGAGTTGCAAAAAAATGGAAAACCTAATACGGAGATAGACTTTATCCAATAGACGTCCGTGGAAGAGCCGAAGATATGTAGTATTATCGACGAGATTGACGACTTCAATACAGGTTTTCTATACGTTATAAGTTGTAGTATTGAACAATCATTCTCCATAGTTAAGCCTTGTTTGATAAAAACCCGCACCAAGACTTGCGTCACGTGCAAGCATTTCACTTAATATATACCAGAACCCTGAACACGAGTTTGCCAACAGAAGTATAACCAATACCCCCTAAAACTTAGAGTTACGGTTCAATCACAGAATTGAAGCATTTTCTGACACGCCAAGTCACCCTTTTTATCAGATCCGCTCATCCGGGAACATCCCTTATCAGATCCTTTCGTCCTTTTGCAATGACACGAGAAGTTGCAGACATCACTAACAAGATCGATGCCAAGATCGATGATATCTTGTCCGGAGGGGCCACCGACTCAATCAATGCTGGTGATGGTACGGTTGTAAGTGGCTCTTCAAGTACCACGTCTGGCGGCGTGACTGTCAGCGACTCGTGGTACTATGTCACGGATTCAGACGGAAAGTCTTTGATCAGAACAAGGCACATCATCATCATTTTGGTGATTTTAGGAGCTTTGGTGCTATTCCACTTCAGACACAAGTTAGCTGCTGCCCACGATCGGTACCGTACGCGGTCGCGGAATGGCGGGGGTTACTTCACGGTGTCGAACTCGGGAGGTTTTGAAGATGACCTTGAAAGAGGGTTAAACAGTGATAATTTCGATATCCTGAGCAATATAAGTGCCAACGACACGAGGAAAGGGCTCCTGGAGGAGGCAAGCAGGGAGATCACAAAGATCATGAATAATCAGGGATTGAGCTTTGATGACGCTCGGCTTCAGTATACCCATTCTAGATTGGATAGTAATGGGATTCTGAAAGACGGGTTGCCCAGAGATCCCAAATTGGTAACATTTAGAGATTGAGAGTCCTAATGGTTCAATGGCCGCAAATATTGTGGTAAATGCTAAGTCATGTCACGGTGAAGTCACTTGATGTTAGTCTGGAAATTGTGTGATAAATTTTTTATTTATGGTTCTAGACAATTATGACGTGAAAATGATCTGTACATCAACTAAGTGAGTGTAGTTTGACATTGATTTTTCTTGAAATTTTGAAATATTTGAAATATTTGAAAAATCCTACAATATGCTAGTAATTTAACTAAATTAACAAAAAATAGAAAGTACAATCAGGAGATTTTTGTGAAACCCCTTGGTTTTTGATCCCGACTAGAACATATACCTTCTATGTGTCGTCAAGAATGTATCTACTAATGAATAGGTACTGGGGAGAAGTACTACTATTCAAGAACGAAATTAAAAACATCTACGACTCAACCGAATCGAAGTTTGAGAGCACCAGATCGCGAAATCCAAGGGTCATTGAAGCGGCTCTATTGTACTCAGACGAATCTATGACGAATCCATGTTCGTTTTTGAGAAATATGGGGAATTGTCATATCTGAAAGTACGCGCAGGTATGATTGCAAAACAACAAAACACGTATAAACGGTAAGAACGAGGTACTAGACGGTGTCGTGTATTCTAAAAAATACCCTCAACACCAATGTCACGCCCCTTGGTATCGTGTTGGCCTTCGCCTGATCTCAAGAGTCTGGTTGTTTTACTCAGCCATTTGAACTATCCAACGCTTTCAAAGCAGCTCACTAATTTTGAAAAACTACTGGTTATTGACACAAGTATTCGGATTTTTATCCTTCACACCTGTTATTTTCTACATTTTCTTCGATTTCTCGGTTCCCGTTTCCTTCGATTGCCATCTTCTTCGCTCGTGTTTGTGATGTCTTGCTTCGGAATGTACCTAAGTTTAGACGGCAGATCTGTCCGCTTTTAACATGAACAATCTGCAAAACCAGCAAATTCAACCCGCCAAAGATTTCCTTCTTCGTGTTTGTTGACGAATCTGCCACCATGCGTTTTGTTAGCGAGTCCCACTTCCATCTGTGCCCTGTGCTATGGAGTCCATGAACGAATTTCTTTGATTGATCTTGTTAGGGCTGATCTAGGGCAATGGAACCAGGGTGCTTACGTAATCAAACGAAGCCATAGATATTTCGATTGATTGAGCTAGAATTTGTCTAAATTCGTGTTGATTCCCTAACCCCCATTGGGAAATTCCATCACCCATAATTAGCACTCACCCCCGGCTCGGTTTGGCCAAAGGGCTTAGCCTAAAGCCTTCCCCTGAACTCTCACTATACGTCCAGCTTAAGATCTTGTTTCTACGCCCAAAACAGCAAGCGCGTGCAGCCTCTTGCCCGGATTTCTTTGTCGTTACGTAAGGTCGCGACGTTTGTTTACATTTGGTTTCTGACAGGAAACAAAGCTTGTTTGGCCTACAAGAACACTCATTCCACATAGTATAAGAAACGAACTCAGCCCTACCTCTTCCAGCTGCCCGTCCCACGAATACCTCCTGGACCAAATCTGCCATGAGTATCTACCACCGGTTTGCCTCGAGGGAACACGACGAGGCGTTTTTCCGTCTGATCCAGAAACGAAGAGCAAAGACCATCGAGAAAAACGATGAAAAGTTACCTTCAAAGGGCCCCGATTTAGGGTCCAGGTCCAGTTCAGGAGCCTCTACCACGTCCAGGTCTCGTTCCTCGGGTGTCATCCGTTTGCCCCCTTTGGGAAGCCAGTTTGACGAAGGTATAGATGGAAATGGCCATTGGAAGCAAAAGAACGAATCCACTCCCTCCAATAATGAGAGCCCCACCTCCAAGAAATTGTCCACTGGACACAAGAACCAATCCAAGGAAACCTCTGTTCAAGACTGGCTTGACATTTTCCCCAAAGCTGCATACTTCACAGGCCACGACACCGCCCTTTTCGGTGACAGTATCGTCATCATTTACCAGAATCCCAAGACGGGCCGCATCAATACCAAGTCCATAACCAAATTCGGAGTCACCACCTACGAAAACCTCATACTCGATTCAAGATCGAGGTTTTGGCCCAGTTGCGAGAATTTACTACCTGAATATCGTCGATCTAATGTCAGAAAGTCACTTGCTATCACCAATCTCAAAAATTATAATCGTTTATCCAACCAGCATTTCCAAACCCTCAATCTCTCTAAACCATGGGACGAGACAAACGCAGGGAGTTTGGCAAACCAAATGTATCTTTTGACAGAAAAAGCACCCTTGGAACTAGGAAACAAATTATTACAGTTGGGAATGATTCAATCTCACAGTTTGCAATCCGTTTTATTGGACACAGTCTACGACAACTTTTCAGATCAAGCAACAGACAAGATTATTGAAGATAACAATAAGATGGTATATTTATTAGGTGATCAATTGGACCAATTATTCGACCCCTTGTTGGAATACGCCCCTGAGGCAATGCAAATCAATTATCATGTCCTGCCAAGCTCTCTCAAAGGTCCACCACTTTTGAAGGGGAACGAGAAGATTGAAATAATCGTCCAGGAGTTAATATCCATCCAAACAAATTACACTATGGGCTTGGTGAATTTGTTGCAAAACTTCATCATACCGCTTAGAATTCATGTGCTATCCAATCTGACCAATACCCCTAATACCTACTATAATGATAAAAGAACAACTGCATCGGGAATATCAAAAATCAATCATGTATTCCCTCCAACCATCGATGAAATCACAAGGATCAACTGTATTCTCCACGATTCCCTCAATAAAGCACAACATTATGGATATCTAGAGATTTTTAAAGTTTTTGGAATGATATTGCCCTACTTCTATAAGGCATTCATTAGACACGAAGCGAACTTGAAAAGTTTTGCTACTAGACTTAATAAATTCAGTCAGAAAAACCACAAAAAGATCTTCGAAAACAAGAACCTCAACAAGGGCGAATATTCGGTTCGGGAAATCGACTCCATCGTTTCAGGTGCATTATTTGAATTGCCTAGATTGAAATTAGTCTTAAGACGGCTATATGATACCATTTACAATGAACTTATGATCTACAGAAATACCCTGCTTTTAGAGCGGAAGGAAATGGGGCACATCAACTATTATTATAATGCAGCAATAGATGTTATCGATGCATTTGGTGGAAGGCTTCCTGACGGAGAAGACACGCTTGAGCAACTCCCTAAGCAAAGGTTCTTCACTCCTTCTGGAAAGCTATTGACCGAATTGGCATCTAAATGGCCAGAGGAATTACAATATGATTGGTTAACCAGAAAGGTGGTTGGTATTTTTGAGTTAAAAAATTTGAAGCCTCTAGGCGATACGATTTTCGACATAGATGTTTTAATCATTTTCTCCGACTATTTATTATTCTTAACAATTGTTGATTCCAAATATTACATCAAGAAAGAAGAAGAGCCTCAAAAGATTATATCTGTTTCAGATATTTTGATGCATTCATTGATCAATGAAAAGCCACTTCCAACTTTGGACATATTCCCTGCTATGGAAGTTAATGGGTGGTGTGAGATTGATCAAGTTATGACAAGTTCTTATAGAAGCTTTTCAACATTCGACAAGAACAATTCGGGAGAGTTCTTGAGGTTTCTCAGCACAAAAGACTATGGTTTCAATTCTGGTTCTATCCATACCAACTTTTCGAAGAACTATGAAATCTTAAAGGCAGATGAAGGTGAGACTGGAACTAAAATCCTCGAGCTTATTACCAAGTCCATAGTCTTACACAAGAGTCAATCGTTTCATTTATTCAAATCAGTGCCACCATCTCCTCCGAATAATGCATCTACGACTTCAATATCAACAGTCATGGTGAATGAACTAACCATGTACACAACAGCCCATAATATCGATGCTTACGAAATGGAAACTTGCAAGTCTCCATTCGCATTATTTTTGAACATCACCATAGATGAACCTTCGAAATACTTTGAATCCCATCAAAGTCTTTATCTTATAATTAATGCATCGTTTGTTAACGATGACAGTATCCAGTTGGTCGGGTTTACTAGGGACGGACAATATGAATTAAATGACATCGTGCCTACTGAAAACTTACAGAGGGAATTAAAAAGGATCATTTCAACTTCTTTTGGTTTACTTTTCAAGACCAACAATAAGATAACCGATGCTCTTGGTAAAGCATATAAAAATGATTTGGATTACTACTTAAATGTATTTACATCGTATAACAGTGAGCGGTTGAAAATGAAGGAAAAGCAGCTTGCAAATGAAAAGACATTGGAAGAGAGAAAGAAGCAGAAAGAAGAACAAAGAAGAAGTGTTCCATCCACGCCCAAAACTCCACAAGTATCATCATTTATTGGAAATATTACTCCTAGATCTAAGAAATCTTCCCTCTTTGGTACTACAACTCCAAGGACTCCGAAAACTCCAGAAGTGGCCAAGAAAAACACCAAAAGTCCCCAATCACAAGCTAAGATTCAAACCATAACGCCAAAATTGGAAAAGAAAAAGTCGATAATTCATAAAATTTTCAATTCGTTTAAGAAATCTAACGATTCTTCTAAGGTGGAAAAGAAATCGGAAGCTCCATTGGCCAAGAAAATTTCCAATACTTATATCCCTAGAGGAGAAAAGACCGAATACACCAACTTGTATAAACCAATTCCCGAGCTTAGAAAGTACGAGGATTCGATTCAAGAGGGACCTTTTCAAACACTTATCAACGAGAGTCGGGCCATTCAAGATTATACTGGAAAGAGGGGCCCTTCCAGCACATATAATGAGTCTGGAATCAATTATGTTCCAACACGCAATAACAGCGAAGCGGAACTTAATAGGGTGCAAAGTCGTCCTATAAGTATTCCTCAATACTCTGTTGACACTCAATATGCACCAAGAGCATATGTTCTAGAAGAACAAGACCGCGTTAGAAAAGTTACTCAAGAAGGATCGATTATCGTTGGCATCAATGGTCAACAGAAACCGAGAAGTACGGTCAGGAAAATCTCGTTTAGTACATCACCTAAGGCAACCAATGCAAATGATCATTCAACGTTTGGACTTGGAATCAGAAAAGAGTCAAAAGATGGTTCTTTACCCCCAGCGAGACCTTATGAAAGACTTGATTATCCGAGATCAGTATCGAACAGTCAAGATACAATCCCTTCCAGATATTCTAGTGAAATCTCAAGGTATGTTTCTTCAGAGTATAACAACGGTACCAATGATATTCTAGGACCTAGTACTGATTATTCAAAAACTACACAGGAATTGTCTAAACATATTCAAGATTACACCAAGTCATCACAACATCCAGCTGGGAATCTCGGCGTTGACAAAAGCTTCAATAAAGCTGTACCTAGTCCTATTCTTCCTAGATCTACTTCTGAGCAAAATGTTTTAGCGTTGGAGTCACTCATGAAGCAAAGAAAGAGAAGCGATTCCAGACCATCGTTATCCTTTTTGGAGTTGGAAGGTCTTCCAATGGAAGAGTTCTATGTTGACGGTGAAACCAATTGGATAACGCTTAGCAGTAGAGACAACTCGACGCTATCAACAGAAGTACAAAAATTGAAAGCTGAGAAGGACGCCCAAATTGCCAACGAAACGATTCTAACTACTCGGGATATAATTCCAGACAGTCCTCAAAGTACTTTTGAAGGCCATCATACGCTTGATTTTGATAAGCCTAGTAATATTCTTGAACATGATGCTAACCTTCTTGTCGATCGGTTTATAACAAAGTTTGATAATGAGGAACAAAGGGATTTAAATGAAATCTTCAAAGCGCGTCATGAATCATCCTCGACTTTCGAAGTTCCATCCAACTACTTTCTCAAAGAAAAGAAAGAGATCTCATTACAATCATTGACTTCTAGTCAAGCCATTGAGGAGTTCAAAAAAACCATTGATTTCGACTCCGATCTTGATGGTTTAACCTTCCCAAGAGACTATGTATCTCCAGTCCACTCACTTAGTAGAAATGGATCTGGAGCAAGTTATCGAAGAAGAAGTGCTCATAAAAGTGAAGATAATGTTACCTTGACCAGTTCTGAGGATGAATATTATTCTCCAAACGAATTTGATTTCAGCACAAGTATCTACAAGATGATCGATGATGTTCAAAATAGATCCAGACTTTCACTTGCAAGGTCACAAGAAAAGTTGGCAAAGCCTACAAAAAGAGTATCCCAAACATTTCCCAAACCATATACTTTTGTTGAGAACAAATTTGATGAAAATGAAAGCTCGCCAAATAACTTCACTTCTTCGTCCAGCGATGCAACTATAATCAATGAGCAAGTGAAGCAAGAATTGGATTTTCGGAATCCACATCAATCGGGAAAAGATATTCCAACGTTGCCCAGTGAAAGGTACATTGGAATCAAAGGAAGAGACGATTCTATTGCGTATTTATCTGATATTTTAAATGGAACCATTAAATTGTGAGGTTCACGGAGGTTATATAATTTAATGTATATTAATGTCACCAATTCTGTAACAATTGTATAATTCAAGTAATTTCCGTTTAATTTTAAAACCCATGTTGGTGTTATCATGAAATATATCTACAGAGACATGCCATATGCTCTTAAGCGGATGCCTTCAAGATATTAGAGACAGCTTCAGAAATCGCATCACCAACTTCTGTGGTTGAGCTGGTTCCACGCAAGTCGGCGGTTCTGACTCCAGAGTCCAATACTTGACCAACAGCCTTCTCCAAAGCTTCAGCTTCTTTGACAGAGTCCAATGATAATCTCAACATCAAGGCTACAGACAAAATGGTAGCAACAGGGTTGACTTTGTTCTGTGGTAAGTCTGGAGCAGAACCGTGACATGGTTCATATAACCCGAATGCAGAGTTGGTGTCTGGTAAAGAGGCTAACGATGCAGATGGTAAGAGACCCAAAGATCCAGGAATCACAGATGCCTCGTCGGAAATGATATCTCCAAACATGTTGGAGGTGATGACAATACCGTTCAACTTGGTTGGTGATTGGACCAAGATCATGGCTGCCGAGTCAATCAATTGATGTTGCACGGTTAATTGAGGGAACTCCTCTGATATCACCTTTTCAACTGTCTTTCTCCATAATCTGGAAGATGCCAATACATTAGCCTTATCCAATGACCAGATTGGTAAAGGTGGGTTGTGTTGCAAAGCCATGAAAGCGGCCATTCTGGTGATTCTGGTGACTTCAGGAACACTGTATTTCTCGGTATCCCAGGCGGATTGTCCATCCTCTGATTCTTCTTGTTCTTGTCTCTCTCCAAAATAAATACCTCCAACCAATTCACGGACAACAGTGAAGTTGGTTCCCTTAACAATTTCCGATCTCAATGGAGACAACTCCAATAACGAGTCTGAGACAAAGTTGCAAGGTCTCAAGTTGGCATATAAGTTCAATTCCTTTCTGATCTTCAACAATCCGAGCTCTGGTCTAACAGCTCCAGTTCCCCATTTAGGTCCACCAACAGCACCCAAAAGAACAGCGTCAGAGGCCTTGGCAGCAGCTAACGCCTCGTCTGGCAATGGCACTCCGGTGGCATCAATGGCAGCTCCTCCAATCAAATGATGCTTGAAGTCGAACTTGATATCTTGGTATGGAGTACTCTCTTCAATGGCCTTCAAGACTTTGATAGCTTCATTACACACTTCGGTTCCAACATGGTCACCGGGCAAGACGGTGATGGTTTTAGTCGTAGACACTTTGGCTTTCTTTGATTCTGGTTGGGACATTCTCGACGTTTACTTGATAGTTGTTATCGCTCGAAGAACAGAGGGTTCTGAGATTATATACTTTTGACATTTCGTGGAGGTGACGTTGAATTTTTCACTGTTTCCGGTTCCGGCGCGCGAGGGTTCCGCTACCGGCATCTGACTTTTGTGGAGAAATATCACTCCTATATATTCGATAACACTATGTTAGGAAAAGAAAACTATAAACATTTGAAGTAACGAGTCTCATAAATAGGCACATACGTAAATATAAGCACACACCAAGCTAAACGAACAAAATAGTTCTTTGGTCTGAACTCAAACTGTTGTCATGCTGCAAGATAGTATTGTTTAATGTCCACTCCATTCAATCGAATCTAAATCAATTCCATCTTGCACCATTTCCCATAATGGGGACATCTTTCTCAAAAAGTCGACTCTTTCGTTAATGGCCTTGATAACATAATCAATTTCGGCTTCAGTGGTAAATCTACCAATTCCAAATCTAATGGATGAATGGGCCAAGGCATCGTCTGCACCCAAAGCATGTAAAACATACGAGGGTTCCAAAGAGGCAGAGGTACATGCGGATCCAGAAGACAAGGCAATATCTTTTAATGCCATCAATAATGATTCACCTTCAATGTATGCGAACGACACATTGACACATCCTGGGTACTGCTTTGATGGATCGTGCGATCCGTTCAATTGGGTAGAGGGAATGGATAATAATCCAGCCTTCAATTTCTCAGAGAGCTTGTGAATGTAAGCTTGGTCGTACTAGTGTTTTGTTAGTAAGTTGTTCCTGTAAAAAGTGTTGGAATCATCAGATCCTTGCATAAATAAGTTTCAGCACCTTTAACTGGTAGGGGCAAGAGATATAAGCCACCTTCCACTAATGATCTAGTGATTCCTCATGTGATTCCGTTCCATCAAAATATACATACTTCCATTTCTTCCTGCATAAGTCTGGCAGCTTCCCCGAATCCTGCTACTAAAGGAGGAGCTAAAGTTCCCGATCTAAGACCTCTTTCTTGTCCACCACCGGTGATGATTGGGTCCAATCTGACTCTTGGACGTCTTCTGATATAGATAGCACCAATTCCCATTGGTCCATAGATCTTGTGAGATGATATAGACAACAAATCAATGTTCATTTCGTTAACATCGATGTTGATTTTACCGTAGGCTTGGGCTGCATCGGTGTGAAAGAAAATCTTGTTTTCTCTACAGATCTTTCCGATTTCTTTCAAGGGTTGTATAACACCAATCTCATTGTTGACGGCCATCACAGACACTAATATGGTATCTTTACGAATAGCTTTCTTTAAGTCATCGAGACTAATTAATCCTTCTTCAGAGACAGGCAAGTATGTCACATCAAATCCTTCGTCTTGCATGTGTCTGGCAGAGTCTAATACACACTTGTGCTCTGTCTGGGTGGTGATGATATGCTTTTTGGTTTTCTTGTAGAATCTGGGAACACCCTTGATGGCCATGTTGTTGGACTCGGTGGCTCCTGAGGTGAAAATGATTTCCTTGGGGTCGGCTTTGATTCCAGCGGCAATGTAACTTCTGGCCTTCTCGACTTCCTTGTCAGTTTCCCATCCATACGCGTGAGTAGATGAGTGAGGGTTTCCGTACAATCCAGTTAAAAATTCCAACATTTTGTCAACGACACGGGGGTCTGTTGGAGAAGTTGCTTGGACATCCAAGTAGATGGGTCTGGTACCAAACTTAGATTCGTCACGAGTAGCATTCTTCAAGGAGATGGTGGATCCTTCTGGGACTTCTGGGGCTTCAGAGGGACTCGATTTGTGTATAGAGCCGGCAATAGTGGCCAAGCCACGAGTCTTGTATGCTGGTCTGGCAGCCATGCGTCTGGCAACTCCACAGACTGGTTTGAATCCCATTCGATAGAGATTCTGAATCATATTGAATAGACTTCTATGTGGATGATTGATTTGGAAGAAGTTCTAGGCGTCAAAAAGTCACAAATGTTCGACAGTTGTATAAAGAATCGGCTGCGAGTTCAATAATGAAGTTTGATATAACGATTTAAACGTTTTAAAACAAATGGAGTGTATAATTAAGTCTCAGGGAACACTATAAGATCTAGACTTTATTATTCATCATCACTTGAAAAAGTGACCGGGGGCGTGCGCGCGCTCAAGTTTGCCTCACCTTACAGTGGGGGGAAATAGGCAGGGAGAGGAAGGGTGTGAGTGAGCCATAGTTCGGATCGGATCCGAGAGAAAAATCCGGGATTCGGCCCGGACTTGGTTCTAACTGGGGAATTTACGAGTTATTGACCCTTACAACTTCCAGCAACAAGCACTTCTTTGTGGTTGACCGCTGCCTCTTCTTTGTTTTGCTGTAATTGAATAAAAATATGTAAACTACAGACGGAAATGTTTGATATCCCGGACCGGAATGGAGTTGGTTCAGTTCCGGAAAATGATCTGTATTGACCGGATCTCGCAGTATAGTAGTAAGAAACTATGAACACAACCAGATCCATGTTGCAATGAATTCCAATAAATTCGAAGAACACCTACTTGCCACAGATCAATAGATATTTGGCACCATTAGAAATCACTTATATCCAAACAACATTTTATTGTGCCATTTATAGTCTGTACTTCACTAACCTCAGCTATGAGCTCACGTGTACCCATATATTGTTATCTATACCCCATCTATACATCTTCCTCCTCATTATAATCGTACCGTGTAGCTGGCTAGGTTCTTGCTCACCACTTCATAACACCCGAGGAAAATGGCACCCCCAGCGCTAATCCAAGCTGTTCTAGGTCCAATTCCCTTGAAAAATGTCGAATAGCCCTCTTCACGAACCATCGTGGATATCATTTGAGGGAGACCCACCCTATTTTTATTGAGCATGATCCGTGTCTTGATCACATCTAGCGGCGTAGTGGCAGCAGCGGCAATCCCCCCTGCCACAGAGCCACAAAGAGCAGCTTTCGGAGCTGCCAACTTTTCGGTAGCGAACTTTTCTCCTTTACTATGAGCGATTGATGTAGCCCAACTCTTCTTGAACCATTCGTATAATGGGAATTGGATAACGGTGAATGGAATCTCTCGCATTATCGTCGTGTTCCATCCTCTGTAAAGACCCCTGACTAATCCTTCTCCCGATTTGTTCTGTGCTAAGTATAAGAAGTTAGCCCACGATGTCGCTTTTCCTCCCACACCAGCAATTCCCGCCTGGGTCCGTTGCTTGATGATTTCGGCAGGTACTCTTACCAAACAAGCCGCAATTTCTCCACAGGAAGCCGATATCATATGGCTCTGGGTCGGCAGTATATCTTTAGTGTATATCTTCATGGAGTCGTATGTGATGAAAAAAAGAGAGGCAGACGGCGCCGAGGCAACCACACACGAGCCTAAACCCTTATAGATCCCATTCCAGCCTCCATTGGCAAAAAACCCTCCCTTGGCTTGGATTCTGGTCTTGACAGTGTCAATGGGAAAGAATGCCAAATCGGTCGACGTTCCAGCACATCCTCCACTCTAAATTGTTAGCGAAAAGTTCAGTCTATCCCAACAATTATGTCTTCATGGCAAACTTACGATCAACGAGATCAAAAACGTCAGATTATCCATGATATCTGAGGAGAAGACTGTGGTTGATGAGGGCCTGTTTCGGATCCGAGTGAACTTTTCAATACTTTTCAAGACGCATTTTTTGACCATTTTTTTTGTGCAACGCGACCTTATCGGAGTTGCTTGAGTGAGTCGTGTGACTTAATGGGTTGAAGTTATTCAAATTCAATGATTAGCTCCATTTGATTGTATAGAAAGCAGTCGTGAATTACTTCCTCGGCGTTACTACAAAGTCCTTTCCCACCTTCTTCTTTTTTCCGTATTTTATGATAATCGAATCCACCTTCTTACCATAAGGAACCAAATCTGTAATGAATGGCAAGAACTCCTCGTAATCCCAACTCTTGTCCAATTGGAACAACTGGGTAAACCTCGTTTGTAAAACTGGCGAGAGGTTCTGGGGGTCCACGAACCGGACCAGATCCCCCGATTTATGATAATGGCCCCGTAAGTCGTGAAGGTCAAGCGAGACATTGTAGAATTCAGGAAGTGACGATTTCCAGCTAACAAGAAATTCTGGAATCGACAATTGGCCCTTGGTCTTGAGAACTTCGACCCCGAACCATTTGGCGATTTTGCAATTGTCCAACTTGAACGTATCGCCGTCAACCTCGGCAAATCGGTGGATAATTGCATTTATTATAGACTGGTCTAACTCACCATTAGCTTGAGCTTTCAGGCTGAGGTCTCGAATACTACCGCTTTCTTCACGATAATCAAACAGTTCGCTGATGAGAATGGTAACGAGCAATGCCAATGTTTGAGTGATATATTTTGGATCTAGAATATGGGCATATCCACCCACTTCACAGCCTCCGATTTCATACCAATTCCGGTAGAATTCCTTGCGAGACATGGGGGTATCTTCAAGTAATTGAAGGACCGTTAATTTGACCTTTTGCTGGCCATTTTGCTCCAAGTTTACTCCAGAATAAACAGGAAGCCGCGAGTAATCTATTGCCCCTGTTGCCTTGGATAATTCGTATTCGTACAGCCCTTTGGCAAAGCCCACGAGTCTATTTTCACTAGTACCCGTAGGTGGTTCTTCAGTCACAAGTCCATGAACATTCACATTCATATTGTTGAGCAAAAGCACCGAGTTCGAATGGTTCATCTGTCTCAACTTCCACGTCTGGTCATCCGAGCAAAGAACCAAGTGGCTCTCTGTGTTTCCATTCGATTTGTCATGATCCAAAGGTGACGATTTGATCAATAGTTCTCCATCTTTGTTGGCCTTAATATGATCCAAAATTTTGGGGGGAAGCTGGAGAAACTTGTACGTATGATTCGGTGAGAATGTTATTTGTTGATATATTGAATACGACGGCATTATCGAGATCAGAGGGTACCAGTACTTCCAATGTAATCTCTTTCAGTTGGTGCTACTGCTGAAAAGTTTAGTGAGACGCGTGTTTTTGCTTATGTATAGGGAAGAACTGCGAGATGAGATTGGAGTATGGGGAAGCTCAGATCTCGCAATAAAAACTACACCGAACGGGAGTTCCTACATAGCAGCTCATAAGTTCAATTCGTTTTTACATTGTCTCTTAGTCTACTATTATTATTCGCTATATGAAAATGCTGAAATGAAATAAAATGATATAAGCAAATTGATAATCTAGCAATATCCACAACTAACACCAATATTTTTCAAGGATTGCAAGTAGATGTCAATAGAAAGGGGTTGGTTTCTTCTTACGCTTCAATGTTGTTGACCCGAATTTGCTTCCAATTTCAAACTGATACTGCCTTCACTCACCAAGCTATGCTCTCTTTATACTGTACAAAATACCCAATTAATTTTGTTGGCTGATGATACTGTCAATGTCTTCAACCTCGGTGATTTGGAAATCACGACTCATACTGATAGTCTTCTTGTTGGCGGTTTCGTAGAGTATTTTGGCCAACTTGGCTTGAGGACCCCATCCGTTGACTGGAGCGTTCAATTTGAATGGTAACAACCACGATGTAATGGAAATGAAGTTGTCGGACAAACTGGTGAGTTCGTGGACAATATCTTCAATACAGAGCAATCCTAACGAATCGCCGAATTTGTCTTCAACCAATTGATTGTTGTCCAAACGGATAGCTCTACCTTCATCTTCTTCTGCTGGAGATATTATACGGGCTCTCTTTTGGAAAAGTTGACGGATAGATCCCAAAGAGGGACGTCCAATGATGATATATGGAGCAACCAAGTTCAACAAGCTTAAGGTGTTGGCGGTGGCCTTGACAAAAACACCGGTATCTTGCTCGGTTAACTTCAATACTTCCAAGACTTGACGAGCTTTTGTGGGTATGGTAAGTCTTTTAACATGGTTTGGGGTTCTGATCACGAACAACAATTTGGTTTCAGTGGATGTTTCTCTATCGGAAATGGCTTGTTGTTCTTGCTTGGCAGTCAAGTTTCTGATACGCTTATCTTCCAATTCTTTACTCTTATACCTACCGACCAAAACTTCTGCTCTAATGAATTTATTCTTCAGTTGTCTTTTTAACTTTTGGGCTTTTAAGGCTTTGGCCTGGGCTTCTTCTTGTTTTTGCGCTCTCTTTCTATCCTTGTCCTTTCTCTTACGTAAGAGGATCTCTGGGTTGGAGTTTAAAACGGCCATCTTGATGTTTGGTACTGGTTGTTGATGAGGAATGCTTGTAGCATCTCTTCTCTACTATTTTTTATCTGGAGTGATGAGCTGAAAAAATGTGGAGTCCTGCAGACAGGCGCTCATCGATTCAGTATGGAGAAAGTGAATAGATTACAATTGGAACAGCACTGGGAGTCATACTTGGATAGAAGAAATCATAAATATAGTCAGAGAGATATCCAGGTGTTGGATGTGATGAAAATCTCATTTCAATTAGAGTGATACCTTCAAAATCGGGAGATCAATAGTAGTTATATTGATCTGGTATCACGTGAAAATCTGAAATTCTGTTCATGAAGGACAACCATAAACTGAAAACGTTAGTAGAAAAAAGGCTTTAATGGATCAGCAGGACATAAAAGTGAACATCTCATTTCACTCTTCTCATTAGGTTCGCTCCCACCCGCTCTACTCAGTCTTGAAGTATCTCTTGATACGATAATTGTCACGTGACAATCTGAAATTATGATTCCTACATAGATCCTCCACACCAAGACCAAAGCAGTATAATCAAGATTGCAATTGTAGAACACCAACTTCACATGGCAGGATGACGTTGATACGAAAGTAACAATGCACGTAATTTAGCCCGATCCGGCCACAACTTCATGGTCCAAGGAACTGGCAGTTTTGTTCTTTTTGAAATCACCATGACGATTGGACTCAAATGGTAGTTAGACGTCCGATAAGCGAACCGAGTCGGTGTTCGCCCACCGCCTCGACATTTACGAGACCAGAATAGAACCATTGGTACCAATACCACCAAGAATTTGAGTCCGTCCAACGCACCCTTGGGAGCAATGCCGAGGCGATTTAAACTTTAATTGCACCAAAGAGGTTGTATACCCAGTGGGAGATGGGTTCAAGAGTGGAATTGAGTGGATCTGAAATTGGAGAAAGTAGAGCTTTGGCGTCGGAATGTTTGCCATATTTTTCACCGGCTCCATGATAAGAAAATGTTGAGCCCCAAGGGTCTGAAACAGACGGTACAATAGACCAAAGCAAGGCTAAACACACCTAAGCCTCGTAGCCGGGGAATTTTGGAGAACAATAAGCCATACTCATTAATGCAAATAATAAACCTATTTCACACACACCAGAGGAATTTCTATTGTTGCAAACTTTCGACTTCGCAAATCATGTACTGGGATCAGACGATTGTGTATTCAAGCACCACTTAGAATGCCGCAAGAGGGAGCAATGACGAAGCCTGTTGAGCTAACGAGAGGTACCGAAACAACCGGTGTTCATTGGCATTGCTGGACGAAAGAACGATACACGATAATAGAAGGTTGGCATAGTATGGTGGATGTTGGTTTTAATTATAACTGTTATCCCAAGAAGGAAATAGATCGGGAATGCAATAAAGCAAAGAAAGGGAAGCGCCAGAACTGGTAGTCGTACGTGTAAAATATCATGTATCAATTCAAAAGAGTTTCATTTGATCAAGGAACTAGCGATGATCATTATAATTCAAACCTTACTCTAAGCCAAAGTCTATTATAACTATAATTAGCCTTCAGTTAGAGCATCTCCAGTCGTGGAAAACCTGCTAAAATCTACGTAAACAACTTGCATATCCCTTGACTCCACTCATTGGCTTAGATCATCAAGGCTCGAAGGCCGTGGTGTTTCATACTCAGCCTGTTTCGTTAAACTCTGGGCTTAGCACATTAGCCTCTTCACATCATCGACATCTGGTCCTCGAACAAATGCTTCCGAGCCTAAGCCCAAGCCCAAGCCCAACCCGGGGGTCCTTGCCGGTGAGCCCATCCGCACTGCCGTTGGGGATGCCTACAGATCTGCTGGAACATTTTTTCCTGGCCAGTGGCAGCACCATTTGACCTTTTGATCCTTGAATATTGTAGTGAATATTATAACGTGCTAGAACAATCATCGATTGTTCATAGGCGTAGGAAACGGCACTATTGGTCTTAATCCAGAGCCCGATCCAGAGCCAAGGCTCCATTCTATTCCTTCTATTTGGCTACACTCCCACCCATTGTCCCCTACCCTCGTTCTCGCTCTTCAACGTTCTCTTTCTCTCTCTCTTTACCCCAAATCAACCTTCAATTCTCATAATCAGTAATTATCATTGAATCATCACCAACCCCCGATTTTTCCACCCCACCGTCACCTGTGCTCCAATTCGGTTGCGGCTCCCACCTCCATTCTCGACCCACTGCCCCCTTCGTCATCTTTTGTGTTCTACCTTCGCCTGTTACTAATCTCCCTGAGTGGGTCCCAAGCCCTAACCATAAAAATCACTCCCTCACTCTCACTGTTCAAACTTTTTCGACCTTTAAGTGTGGATCGCTTTTTGCTCATCACCTTCACGTTTGTTCAAGGGATTCACCATTTCACCAGTGGTTCGTACCCCTACATTCCGCCGCCGTGTTCTTCGTAAGGCTCCCTCTTCCTCTGCATTTCCACCCGTTGTTTCTGCTCTCCTGAGCCTTGTCTACCCATCATCTAAAGCAACACACCCAAAACCTATCCACCACCACTGTTTCCACCATCATCACCAACTTGTCGATCTAGGTCCCTACCAAATCTTTATACCCATCAGGACGTCCTACCCCTCGTGGTATTCATCTATCCTGGCTCCCCTAGATAGGCCACCACTATATTGCCTACCCTTACTCATCCTCTACTGCCTGAATCAAAGTAGACTGTTCAATCAATTTTGGAATATTTCACGATATCCATCGGGCTCCCTACATCTACATGCACAATCATCTCCTGACCTACACTTATTACAAAAACCAGGCTTGAATCGTGCCTACAATCCCAAATCAAGGACTACCATTTTCTCTTTGATCCCAATTACTCATACATTGCCACGTATTCCTCGGGTGATCCAACTAGATCCATCAATTCCTCGAGTTCAATCCCATTCGGTTGTCCGCAACACTCTATCAAAAAGCATTTCCAATGGACCCCTCCCAGCATATACAGAAATTGGACGACCAGTACCTACTGACGTCTTCTCAGACTTCGACCCCGGTGTTGCAACCTATGACCAATCAGTTCGTCAAACAAGAACCAGCTGATATCAACTTCCCAAACCAGCAACAACCTTATCAATACAAGCAACAGCATAGCCGATCTGCTTCAAACATCCCTGCATCTCCTCAATTCAACCCCGGCATTCAACAGCATTTGCATCATAATATCTTGGATCTGCCTCAACAACAGATGTTCCAAGGAGATTTCATTTCCCAGCAACAAGGACAGTTGCAGCTGCATTATCGACAACTACTGGAAAGTGGCCAGTTTTTTCCTCAACAAATGATCCATGGGCAAAATCAGGGCCAAGTACAACAGCAAATGCAACAGCTTCAACAACTCCAGCAGTCACAACAACAGGGGCATTTACAACCACAGGCACACTCACATGCCCAACTTCTGAATCAAAGCCAACTTAGACAATCTCATCCTCAATTTCAACATTCACAGCAGAGCGAGCTTGCTCAAGGAATTCCACAACATAGTTATATTCCACAGCATGGTGCAGTGACGACAGGATTACCACTTCATTCTGGAACTTCAGCTGCTGCCCAACAATTGAACAGACGTAAAAGACCTCGTAAATCAGAAAATACTTATTCTGGAGACGAGGGAGAAAGCGAGTTGAAACAGCTTGCAGTGAAAGCATCGAATGTTCCCTTACCACAACTTGCATTACAGATCAAACAATTGGAAAATGAAGACTTTGCTGCTGTTGCCAACGAAACAGCCGGAGGAAACGTCAGTCCAAACCTCGCTGATTCTCAAAAAATTAAGGAACATAAAGAAAGACAGAGACAGCTATTTGGAATGGTTTGGCTTCTCAATTCGTGTGAGCCTTCCCCTACTGCAGTTGTCCCAAGAAATCGGATCTACGCCCGTTATGTTCAGGTTTGTGCCGACAATAGTCTCACTCCATTGTCTCCGGCGAGTTTCGGTAAATTGGTGAGAATATTGTTCCCAAATCTTACCACAAGAAGATTGGGAATGAGAGGCCAATCCAAATACCATTATTGTGGAATTAAACTCATTGGTGACCAGAATCTTCAACTGCAACAACAACACTCAAGTGGTTTGGGGATATCAAATCTCTCCTATTCGGCTTCCGGTGCTCATTCTCACCAGGTGCAATCCCCGATTTCATCTAGCAACTCGTCAGTTTCTTTGGACGACTCTCCAGTCACTTCGTCCCATATTCATACACCATCGTATACCCCAATCAATTCTCCTTCAATTGCAAATTCCAATTCGATTTCAGATCAATTACCTCTGGTTTCTCATTTAAAGTACGTGCCAAACTTGAATGATTTATTGAATAGCAACTTGGGTGCTAGCTCAAACCCAAATGTTCCTCTTCAATTACCATCAATATACCCTTATTTGCAAAGAGATATCGATTATGACATTGCAGACACTTTATACTCGCTTTATAAGGTACATGTCAACTCTTTATTCGAGTCTCTTAGGTACATGCAAATGAAAAAGTTATTCTCCAGTTTCAACAATTTCAACAGCACCTTGACAGCACCAGTTTTCAAATTGTATACACATGAAAGTATGATTGAATGGGTCAAACAATGTGATTTGGTTATGTACAAGCGTATGATTAGAATGTTGAGCAAACTCCAGTTGCAATATCTGATTCCTCCTGAAGTCTTGACTCAATTGAAGCAATTATCCGGTGGCTATGTCAAGACATTGTCTAGCAACTTATTCAATAACAAGGTTACAAAAAACTTTATCATCATGAAATTGAAGTTGGCCAAGAATTTTGTTAATTTCTTGAACCGATTGATTAAAATCATCGAAACAGGCCAATCTGCAGCCAAAATTCTCAATGACCCTGCTGAAAAGAGGGCTATGGTGGATGATTGGGTGAAGCTTGATATTCATGAGATCATTTCTAGGGAAATTCCATGTGGTGAGAAGAATATTGAATCTTTGATTCACATTTTCAGACATGATGTGTTGAATATGTTGACAGGTTCGTTCAAGACCAACGAGGAAGCCACTGAAGATGATGTTAGTACTGAAATGATGGTTCAGATTAGTACGTATATCTCAGAGCTACCTGGAAAATTCACAAACACCAATCCTAGGCTCTTCATTTTATTGACCAGTAATTTGTTGACTACCTGTTTGAGAGAAATCAGTTTATTCAGGGGTCCAGGGTTTGGTGCATGGTGGATAGTCAGATGTTGGATTGATGAATTTCTTTCTTGGAGATTTGAGTTGGGAGGGCTATTTCAAGAAGACTTCGGAGTAAATGTGACCGACACCTCAAGCACCCACTTAGAATCGAAAGAACTCAATCCTAACCCTGATGAACCTCATGACTCACCAAACGAAGAGGCAGCAGCCACCAGTACTTTAGATATTGAAGCTGTAAATGTATCAGCCAACTCCAGCGTCAACATTACAGGATCCAACTTCAACATGGCCACAGGTCTCAATGAGCAATCCGACTTGAACGATACCAATGCTGGAAACACTTCCACTGGAGCTGTCGATCTTTTGGGCTTTTCATACGGATTGGATAGAGAATGAGGTGGCCACACAGCATCTAGCGGATTGTCTTCGAACACCGTTACGGGAGAGGAAGATATCCTCTGAAATACCAATGAATATCATTGAACATCCAATTCTACGTACTGTAGCTTTGGTGAATTTTGATCATTCTTTTATAGCATATAAATCAAAAAAATAGACATTTTTCATTTACTACATTGATATAATAAAAAAGAAAGCTTTTTGATAGGATTCACAAATCCCTATACTATATTAGCCCTATATGGGGTTGGACTTTTTATCTATACAACTTGCGTATTGAGAGCAGTAGTTATTCTAGATCCACGAAATGATCTGTCTTCACCGATACTTGAGTGGCCGGTTATCATGAATTAAAATGGCTATCGATGTTTCGACAGACATCTTGTTAGATCTTGTTCATTTCTAGAATTGGCCTAGAGATAGACGGAGACCTCTGCAAAGACTCAACTGCTGAAAGAGTCCTTTAAGCAACGCTTTTATTCGTTTTTTTTATCACCTCCAATTTTGTTTTCATGTTTCAACTCATTACGTTACACATCATTCAATGCCACACATACAGCGCCTTTATGATGGCCGTTGTATTGTCTTACAGTCTCACTATTGGACAAATCCCATAATCTCACATAATGGTCTGAACAGGCCGTCACCAAGTACGCACTATCCGCACTGAAGGCACAGTCCCATACCCATCTTTGGTGGCCCTGTAAAGTTGTTTCCAAGTTAAAATTATTCTCGGTGGACCAGATCCTCGCCGTGTGGTCTGCCGAACAGGTGGCTAAGTGCTTCATATCGGTGGACAATAAGACACGGGTGATATACTTCAGATGGGATCTGAACTTGGTGATTGGAGTCAACGAGGTGACATCTCTCTGGTTCTGCATTTTCCACACATAACAGTTTCCTTTATTGTTACCAGCTACCAACATCGACCCATCACTGGCTACACTCAAGGAGTTGATGGGTACATCGTCCTCCGGTATTAAATGGTGGGTGCATTGATTTTCTCCCAAGTCCCAGATTCGGATATTTCCATCCTGATCACAACTAATCAATTCTCCTTGATTGGGATGAATAACTACTTCGTTAACTGGACAGTGGTGCTTGTAGTTCCGCTGGACAGACGGCGACCGTACATCCCATACTTTGACCATTCCGTCTTCCAGCGACGTGACCATCCACTTGTTCTCGATCTGGAACGCCAACGACGTCACATTATTGGTATGGCCCTCGAATGTCATCACCGGGTTGTTATTACTGTTATTACCATGAGAATTGCTTGATCCACCGTTGTTGGCGGCAGATGCATTGGTGGAGTTGTTTCCCGAACTTCCTGTCTGTCTGATGTCGTAGAGTCTGACATAAAGCGTTCCAGCAGCAGCAAGGAATCGTTTATC
Source organism: Suhomyces sp. yHQL142 (assembly GCA_030582675.1). Taxonomy (NCBI): domain Eukaryota; kingdom Fungi; phylum Ascomycota; class Pichiomycetes; order Serinales; family Debaryomycetaceae; genus Suhomyces; species Suhomyces sp. yHQL142. Next base: position 75,412 of record JAJMGU010000026.1, read on the forward strand.
AGACGTTATTTCAAGCCGGTTTACTTGCGAATCCGTATGCTGAATCGTCCGCGAACACACCCCTGTAAGCGCATCCCAAAAGCGGATGGTGTGGTCATATCCTGCTGAGGCAAGGATAACTGACATTGATGATTGTGTGTGAAGGGAGAGCTGTAAAGAGAGACCTGGTTGTTCCTTTACATTTGAGTTGGTTAAAGTTTTGATAGCGATATTACTTAACCAGTGCGAGATTACGTGATAATATAGAAGATAAAGACGTAGGTAAGGGGAGTCAACAGTGCGAGTTAGAGGGGGTCTAAAGAGCGGAGTAGTTGGCAAAATTGCGTGATTTGAGGAGTAGGCTGGTAGGATCAACTTTTCAGGTTCATACCAGCAAAATAGATTACGATAATCGTCCCTTGTTTTTTCCATAATTACTATGGTCATATAATCTACAGCACTGATAATTTTACAATGGTCGATTTATTCAAATCCTCTATCACTTCATTCCTCATAGAATGGCTTGAACCTACATTTTACTTCGCCCTTCTCTCTACGTCTTTCTTTTCTTTATTTTTATTATTGATATTTTTCCTTTTTCTATTTTCTAAATTCCTATTTACACTTATAGTACACACTCCTTATGTTTGTTAACCTTGTATTAACCGTGCCGACAAGCATGCTATATGGCTCTATAATTATTATACTCATTAATGTCATGCTGAAAAATCCTATTGTCGATGACTTTTATCGTCATCGAACGTGAAATCCTAGAAGTTGTTGCGAATTACCATTTATCATGCGATATTGTGATTAGAAGTTTTCGCGAATGACTTGCTTCTGGGTAGCATTCAATGAAATAGGATAATCTACCTTGAACACAATTTGCAAGTCTCCTCTCTCACCAGGTTTCTTACTAACAGGCATACCCAAACCAGGGTACGTTGTAGTGGATCCCGGTTGGACTGGGGAAGATCTGCTCAATGGGATTCTTCTGCCATCAATAGTATTAATTTCTTTATCATACCCCACTAAGGATTCTTTGAATGTTAATGGTAACGTCAAGATTAAATTGTTACCGTCTCTCTTGAAAAGAGGGTGAGGTTTTTCTTCAATCACAAATGCAATGGTCTGTCTGGCTTGACATTCGGGCTGGTAGTCACCTTCATTGTTGAAGTTGATCTTGGTACCAGCCTTCCATCCTGGGGTAATGCGTACTTCGATAATCTTGGGTTCTCTTTCACCATGCATGCCCTTTCTGTTCAACTTCATCTTCTTGATGCCTCCATTGTATAAGTCTTCTAAGGAAACTGGTAATGGAATGGTCACAGTGTCTGGTTCGGGACGACGTTGTTGTCTACCTCCAAATCCACCAGGCATTCCTCCTCCAAATCCATGGCCACCGCCAAATCCTCCAAAATCATCACCCCCGGCACCACCACCCATTCCGAATCCTCCCATTTGACTGAAGATGTTGAACGCATCGGCCTGGGAGAATCCTCCAGCGCCAGCGCCGAATCCTGCTCCTCCTCCAAATGGATGGCCTCCTGCTCCTCCTCCGAATCCACCGGCACCAGAGCCTCCTGCTGGGGCATTTCCACGTGCGGCTTCTATTCCATAATCATCATAGACTTGTCTCTTATCAGCATTGGATAAGATATCAAAAGCTTCAGAGATCTCTTTGAACTTTTCAGTATCTCCAGTTGGCTTGTCAGGATGGTACTTCAAGGCTGTCTTTCTGTAGGCCTTTTTGATTTCTGTTTCAGACGCAGATGGGGATACGCCCAAAAGGTCGTAGAGTTTAGTTTCTCTTACCATATTCAAGTTGGTTTTGTTGCTACCACAGGTGATAAAGAGGAAACGTCGAGGTATATATATCAAGGCTGTCGCAACATGAAGGTTCGAGTTGATTCTAGAAGTTTCCACGCACGTGATGCCAGTGGCCGAGATTTTTGAAAAAAAGGTTACTTACAATCTGGGAAACTCAGATGCTCACGTGCCTTCAACTTCCGGTCACTCAACTGAGGCCATAAAGAACTCGATAGGAGAAGAAAGCAGATGATGTATTGAAGAGTTGAAGAAGACTTGAGTATTACTATAGGCTAATATATGATTGGATGATTGCCACAACTCCAATTACTTCAATATTAATCGGTATTTATTCACTCTCACGTGATGTTACATTTCCGGTTCCCTAAGGGTTCTTATCCAGTAGCAAGCAGCAGCACAAGGATATAACCTCAACAAAAGGGTACATATGTCTATATGTTATGGCAGTACGGATAAGATGCAATTGCTATGATTCTATAAGCATTGGTCCAATATATTGACTTTGCATTTATGTAGAAACACAAAACAGTATTTCATCAGACGAAATCAATTAAATAATAATAACAAACTTGACTATATTCAGTATTTGATTCTCGTGACGGTTACTTCAATTCATCTTCGAGATCGATCTTCAAACATTGAGACTAGTCAATTCACCAACTTACTCCTTCTTTGCCTCTCTAGCAGCTTTCTTCAAGGCTCTAACACGGATACTTTTGTGCATGTCGTAGTTCAATTTATTTGCAAGCTTAGAGAATACACCAACTGAGTTTTCGATACCGAAATGCATAAATGCATGTGACCAGTATGGAGTACTCGTGGCGAATCTCTCCTGAGCACCTCCACGACGGCCGACACCGTTCAAAGCCGAACGTACAAAGTTCTTTGGATTTGGAATCATAGCAGAAGTACGTCTGATCTTGGACATGGCAGAGGTGACCAAGTAGGAAATCACCAATTCGACATCGATGCCTTGAGGCTTCAATTCACCAGCCAAGGCAGCGGACCAAGACTGTAAAAAGGCCTTGGATCCAGAATACGTGGCCAAGTAAGGGGTTGGCAACAATCCACCAAACGAACCCATGGTCAAAATAAGACCACGAGTCTTCTTATCCTTAGCAATAGTTGCAGCAATGACTGGTGTCACAATCTGGGTAATTTTTAAAGTGGCAATGTTGTTGATGGTGATGATATCTCTCAATTCTTTGTCTTCGGTTTCCAAGAATGGAACAGGGATTGAATGTGATTGGCCCACGTTATTGATCAACACAGTGACTGGTAAACCAGTGATTGCATCACCAAGCTCAATATAATTGGCGGGAGCATCAGTAGACGCGTCAAAGGCCACGACTTTGGTCTGAACCTTGTATTTAGATTCGATTTCTGTGGCAATAAGTTCTAATTTGGACAAGGTTCTGGAAACCAACACGATGTTCAATCCTTTGGCAGCCAATTGAAACGCGTACTCTTTGCCAATTCCATCGGAAGCACCAGTAATCACGGCCCATTTGCCCTTTTTAGCTCCATACTTCTTGAAATTGACTGGAGGAAGAACGAATGAGTCCAACAAAATGGCCCCGATACTCAAAGCAGCGGTGGTGACCTTGTAGACACCGACCAATAAGGACGTGAGAAGAAGCGCCTGGATCGACTTGTATTGTGTGATGTTCTCAATTAACGCAAGGACCATTTTGATACTTTGTATTGATGGACTGAAGAGAAAGAACCAGGAGTTGATGTTGGTGATGTTTTTGGTACCGCGTAAGATTGATAGGAATGTTGGGTATACAGGAAAAGAAAGAGGAGAGGCTGAAGTGATTTTATGAGCTTAAAAAAGGGGAGGAAGAAATAAAGGGAGAAAGGAATGGAGGCTCGTATTTGGATCTTGAAGCGATATAAGTCTGTCAATGATAGTATGGAGGGCAAACGATTAGCCGAGGCTTTGGTATCTAATGATATATTGTGATAAATGTGAAAATTCAACTATTTTAGCTATGCGAACGGTCCATTGCCCGTACTGCGAAATTACTGATACAAGAATCAATAAGAGTGATTGTTTGATTTTCATCAAACTCCTAATTGTATAGTTTTCTGGATACTGCACTCAACTCTCTTCCCTTTCTTCTTCCTTTTCTTCTTCTCTTTCGTTTTCATTAATTGTACATTATATTACACTATCATACACTCACAAATACGTAAACTCATCCAACTTTTCAGTGGTAAGCTGAACATGAAGCTCTTCTCTGGCCGCCTGTTTCTCCAATAATGCAAACGACCTTGTCAACCTAAGATTGTCTTTTTGCAAGTTCTGAATCTCTTTATTTGCAACCTCAAGATCATTATACCTAGATTCCAACGTATCAGCAGTGCTCTCATCTTTAATTCCCAAGGTCTCTATCCAGGGATTCTTGTACGACTTTGCAGCTGGTTTGGTTCCAGAAATAGACCCTGTCTTGGACCCTGGTGTGCTATTCGGATCGGAATATGAATGTGAATGCTCCCGGTAATGGTGTCCGTTTCCCCTTGAGTGTCCTCCGCGTCCACGGTACTCACTACCTCTATACGAGGACCCACGATAATTATTACCTCTGTATCCAGACCCACGGTACGACTCCTGGTATCCTTCTTCGTAGTACTTCTTTTCATACCCAGCCTCATAGCTGGTATATGGCTGGCGATAAGTCTCACCGCTTGGTTCTGTTGTCGATTCTTGAGCTTGTGGTCCGCTAGAGCCCCGGTATGTATCGTGGGAATAGTCTTTTTCTTCCACCTCTGGTCTACCTTCTGGTCTGGCTTCATAAGTGTCATGCGACCTATAGCTTCCACCCCCACGTCCGCCACCTCCACGACCTCCTCCTCTATAGTAGTTATTGTACCGTCCATGGTATCCCCCACGACTGCCACCACCACCTCCGTACCCTTCGTAGTATCCTCCACCACCCCGTCCTCTATAGGAGCTACCTCTTCCTCTTCCTCTGTAAGCAGTCAGGCCCAGATCCTGGCCCAGACCCAGGCCCACGTACGAGCTCCCAGAGTAGTAATCGTTTCCGTAGTCCTCGTTCCCATAGTGTTTTTTGGTTCCGTAGCCGTCACGTTGGCCGTCGTTTTCGCTAGCCATACTGGTGGTGTATTGAATGAACTGATAGTGTTTGACCAAGGTGTTGAAATTTAATGATGTTTTTGTTAAGGTGAGAAGTGCAGGTTTTGGCTAAACATGCAAAATTGTCACGCAACAACATGTAAAAGTGTAATCTGCAAAACCCCAAAACTTGATCTAAATTACATCCTATTACACTTCCCGATTCGGAAACCCATACATCTATCGGGCGTGCCCCGCCAAAAACCACAATAAATTGGAAAATGACCTTATAGCCAAATCTTGAAACAAGTTCAATTGCTACTTCAAATACAACTAGATTCATAGAATATCTATTTTTTTTACGAACAATTCAAGAAGAGTTAATTTTCGACACACCTCGAAAAGATTGTTCTAGAACATCAACACTAGACATTTGATGCAAATTGCAACCACAGTGAATCAAGAGATGTTGGGCAATGCTGCAAATGCCAAAGAAATACGACATGGCAAGGCAATAACAGTATCAGATGATCAAAAACAAGAAATGTCTGTATTTGATGGTGCCTGGTCAAAGTTGGATCCCCAGAAACTCGATCACTTGCCTCTTTACAAACTTCATGATTTGATTCGAATGATTGAGATAGAAATACTTGGAGAAGAGACAGAAGAAGTCAAAGGATTAAATGAACAACAAGATCTAAAATTTCTTACCAATGATCCAGAAATAAGCTACAAAATAAACCTGGCAATCAAAGAGATCGAAAATAAGTACGGGCGATACTCGAATGAAGTACTAGTATCAAAGGTGGATATGTTTCTTTTGGTAGAGACAATCCTTAAAGATATCAAGATATTTGATTACAATTCAATGAAGGTGTATGGAGACTTTCACAATCAAAACGGGAAACCAGTGGTGAAATATTATCAGGATAATTATAACCTCATGATCGAAGATGATGGAACTAAGTTGCTTGCTCCAAGAGACCGCAGTGTACCCAAGCAAAAAGATTTTGATACACCGACGCTTAACTTTCTAAAGCCAACAAATGTACTGGTGAACTTAAATATACCACATAGTCCTCAAGGTGCACCGGATATCAACTATGACCCAATTGGCTCACTTGTCACTCAAGTGGATGAACTTTTGGAACTCTGTGATGCCCAAACGACGGACTTCGAGGTAGAAGACGATGAAGACGATTATGACGAAACGGCTTCTTTAATGGAGACTGCCTCTCCGTCACTTGGATCTCCAGCGTCAATATTCATTAAAGAGGAAGTAAGTTTGGATGATTTGGTAACCGAAAAACCGACAACCAAACCAGATTCGCTCAACCTTGATGATGAGTTGGAATTTGGAAATGAAAAATTCACAGGATTTCAGTTGAAAAAATCATTGGAAGATCTCCAGAATTTTCATAATGATCTCCAAGGCAGGTTTCAATCATATGAAGTGGAATTGAACCAATTACAGTATCGTAATAACAATGATTTCCAGCACCTTACTGATCTCAACAAGAACAACAATCGTATGATAGAACGGATCGGATCATTGCGATCAGAGATCCTCTCAATCAGCTGTCAGTTGCAAGAGATTAAAGTTCCAGGAAGTTCTAAAGAAATCGAAATTGAGACTTTGAGGCCGAGTCACATCCCTACATTAGATGTAGCCAATACAATGCTCACAGAAAAAGACAAGGCGATGATGAACAAGTTGACCCAAAAGGCGAAATCTCCTTTGAGCCAGGAATTTAAAGAAATAGATCACCAAGAGTTGAAAGACTTGCCAATATCAAAGAGGACTGTTTCACACTCGACTCAAACTGAAGAAACAAATACTACTAGTCAAAGTGTTTCTATTCAAACCGAAACGAAATATCCCATTACCGTGAGTGTTGCAATTCAAACAGAGAAGAAAGAAATTATCAACCAAACTATTGCAATTCAGACAGAAAACGTTGAAACGTTTTCCTTAAAACTACCACTATACGAGGACCGGGCAGTCCAAACCGAATCTAATACCAATACCGATACCAAATCAAACACTACCCAGCCCAATATTCTCCTTGTTTCTCTTCTAGTACTACTTATTACTTTAGTCTTGTGGACTTCATATAGATCATGAAGTACAATTCGGTAAAGACCTTAATACTATATCTTCGATAACAATTCATTGTAGTCTCTGATCATCATCTACATCTTCCCAAAATTAAAACTTTCATTTATTGATCCCTCATGGTGAAACTAAATATTCCAAACTCGGAACCCATGGATTAACAATTGACTTTGTTATTATAAAAGATGAAAGAATACTCAATTATTGAAACCAAACCTTGAGACCACGGTTTACCCCATATTCACCGACCTGGAATATCCGTCATAGTTTTCCCCTTCATCCTCTTGGAAGTAAGGATGGATTAAAGCTCTCTTGGCACTAATTCTTCCACTTGGATCATAAACCAACATTTGTTGCAAAAGGTCGACACCATCGCTGTCTAAACTTGGAACGAAGTCGGCCAAGTTCTTCTTGGCCCATTTAGGAAACGTAGGCTTGAAATCAGGTAAGTATCCCACATCAGGCCAGGTTTCTTCAGTTGGGGTTCCCAAAATTCTAAAGATTCTAAAAATTTCATCAATCTCGGAGTCACCTGGAAACAAAGGCTTTCTGTTACACATTTCTGCAAATATACAACCGACGGACCAAATATCCACTCCGGTAGAATATTGTTTACCACCTAGCAAAATTTCAGGGGCTCTGTACCATAAAGTGACGACTTCATGAGTATAAGCTCTTAAAGGTACACCAAAGGCTCTAGCCAATCCGAAATCGGCAAGCTTCAAGTTACCTTCCTTATCAATCAACAAGTTTTGGGGTTTTAAATCTCGATGTAAGACACGATGACTGTGACAATGCTTAATTCCCTTAACCAACTGGTTCATGAATCTTTTGACCATGTTAGCCCCTAAGCCAACACCTTGAGGAATGGACTCCATGTATTTTTTCAAGTCCAAGTCTAAGAATTCAAACACAAGGTATAACTTATGGGAATCGGAGTGTATGATATCATAAAGACGAACGATATTCTGATCTCTCATTTCTTTAAGAAGAGAGATTTCTCTTATAGCGGTAGAGGGAACCCCCTCGTCTTCGGATTCCAACCGGATTTTTTTCAACGCAACAACACGATTATTGTGTCTGATATCAAGCGCCTTGTAGACAACACCGTAGGTACCTTCACCGACTTTTTCTTGACGCTGGTAGTCAGATAATTCAACCATAATGATATGTTGTGAATGTGAATGGATTACTTGAACGTGCTAGGAGTGGGCGAAAACAGACGTGTAAAGTACTGGCAGGTTCAAAAAGAACGTGGAAACACTGTTAAAGGTGTTTAAAGGAATGAACGTCGATGGTTGCAGAGAGAACTGGCAACTTGTTTGTTCAACAAAATGAAAAACAACAGTAAAAGATGGAAATTGAAGCGAAAATCGACGGGAAAAGCCCTGGAGTAATCTAGCCAGTAGCACTCTTTAAGGGGTGACGTGGAGAGGGAAACAGAAAAGTTTGTTTGTTCAGACACGTTTGTAGAAGTGGTTCGTTCAATTGCTTGACACGTCCGGGATTTATACAAATAACAAAACATGGAACATTACACAAATGGATCAAAGAGAATGCGCACGTGACCGCATAGGGCTAGGGCTTACTACTGCGAATTTTACCTGGAGCTATTGTTGTGATTGTTGTCTATTGCTGCTACTAATTGGGAGCAGACGCCATGTCTTGATTCGGCGGAACCAGGCCTAAACGAGAGTAGATGAGATTTCTGGAAAGTGCTGACAACTGGCCGCTTTAGGGATGTTTAGGGCCAGAAGTGGTTGGTAAGGGTGGTCTTTTATGGGATGAAAACTGACCATTAGAAGGTGCGAAGTGGTTAAAATGTCTGATTTGGTGCGACAATAGGGAGGAAAATATGAAGATTAGCGAGAGGCAACGCGTAGGAAAATGATGATTAGCGAGAGCAGAAGAGGAAATCAAAAAAGCTAGCGAGGATTAAGAGGACGTGGTGAGAGATAGGGAGAGAAGATATCGACGCTTACCGAGAACGTTTCAACCCTGGAAAATATATATATATATCTAAAGGGAGAGACGAATATTTTTGAGCTATCGAGTCAAGTGTACCGAGCCGCTAAGGACATACCAACGGTAAACATCGGCAAAGATCTGGATTAGCTCAATTAAGTATAGTGCTTTTGGATATTTGGGACCAATCGAGTTCGATATGGGAACTATTATTACTTACAGGAAGCCAATAAGAGTAAGCTCATACTATTGAACAGATACCACTTTGCTTGGCTAGTTGCGTTCGTAGACCGTCCAATATGTGATCCAAGTGCAGTCTTACAGCTGCTCCGTTTTGTCTCTCTAACGATCAATTATTAATAGTTGATTTTTTTCCTTGTTCATTTACACCTCATTGGAATACAATCAGGACTCTTATAGTTGAATTAAAATCCTATGCAACAATACACTCTAAAGATTCCTTTTCAACACGATTTTCGACCTTGGATTGCTCATTCATTTTGGTACTGACTACTACAATAGTCATATTAGTTTGGCAATGATCTAGTGATACGACGTCCTGGTCTGATATCACACTTTTGAACTCATCGATTGAGAACGCATTTGTGTACTATTTAACGGAATACTTGCAGATCACGAATCGTGGACCCTGCCTTCTCCGGCATCACATACTTTGATTTCTCTACCCCATTCACTATTCAAGATTTGTTTACCAGTAATTCTTCTTTCTGGCTTCGGGTCCAAAATAGAGTAGATGACATTCCGGCAACGAGCCCTTTTTAAGCTCTCAATAGGATCATACCCAGTCGCATCTTTACGTTTGACAAGATATTCTTCGAAAAACTCATCCTTCTTTGGGTCGGCCAATTTCCACAATTGACGACCTGTTCTCATGGCCATGTAAATGACACCACAAGCCCAGATATCGACACATCTCGGATCAAACGAGCTTTGGGTGAATTCTTCTGGTGCAATGTAAGGCGATGATCCACAAATACCTTCACTCAATTGTACTTCGTCCTCCCATGCCATTTTAAAACATTCTCCGTTACCGAAATCAGTAATTTTAATAATACCGTTCTGTGTAAGAATAACATTTTCCGGTTTCAAATCACGATGACTGACACCCATGTCATGCATATAATTAACACCTCTAATCAACTGTTTAAAGAAGCAGTCAGCCTCGGCATATTCAAGCTTTCCAGAAGCAATAATTAATGTATACAAGTCACCTCCAGAACAAAATTCCATGACTTCACAGTAGTCACCTTTGGCATCTTTTAATAAGTCCAAAGTCTCGATGATATTAATGTTCTTCAACGATGAAGAAATGCAAAATTCAGAAGTCAATCTTCTGTTATATTTTTTGTCAGATTCATTTGGTTTTCTCTTAAATTCCTTCACAGCATACAACACTTCCTCTTGTGAATTGGAATCAAGCTTCTTGTGAGATATTCTAACGGTACCGAAAGCACCTCTACCAATCACCTCTTGACATCTTCCATACTTCTGAACGAAGGAACGGGAATCCGGTTCGGCGGCAGTTGGTATCGTCAGATATCCAATGGAAGTGGTCATAGTAGATTCAGATGCTGGGTCTCCATTTACCCCAGCATGGTAAGGGGAAGTATTATTTTTTACATGGTTCACCAAACCTGCGAAAAGGGTGGGGGGCCTCTCTTGGGCACTTTGTATTGGAGGAGCAGCTGTTTGTCCATTTCCAATTTTACCTTGTAAGATGTTTGGAAGTGCACTCTTGGCTTCATCACGCAACTTTTTTGCACCCAACAAGTCTTTTAACATATTAGATAATTTTTCCTGTCTTTTAGCAGACCTGAGATGATGCTCGTGGCTACCATTTTCCAACATTTTGAATCTGGGCTTTGCTGGTGCTGAAGCGTTGGACGTGTTGGAGATGCTCGCGGACGATGGATGAGACGCTATGCTAGATGGATTAACCGGAGTTGAGCTCTTTAATTTTGTGGACGAGGATCTTGATACTGGGGTAGACTTTGTTGGAGGAGAAGCCACTGGTTTTCTCGGAATATGTGCTGTTGTAGACGAAGATCTCGAGACCGAGGGAGACGGACGCTTTGATGCAGAAGCAGCAACGACAGAGATGGTACTATTTCCAGTTTGACTCAATAACGAAGTATTGATCTTTTGAAGATTTGAGTCAGAAATTGCATAAGAGGTTGGTTGTGGTTGATGAACCACGTTATTTTGCATCCCAAAGGTCAAATAATTGTTTCCATCGTTGGTGGATGATAACAGCGAAGGCGAGGTATTGACTGACGATACGGGAAGGGTTGCTGAATTGGTGTTGATGGGAGTGTGGGATCTGGAAGAGATCAAGTTTGGAGACGAAGTTGGAGATGCCGTGGAGCCATTTGCACCGTTCGAAACGTGGGAATCACGCGGTAAAGGAGACACGAAATCGTTTTCTTGTTCCGATAGTATGAAGTCTTCGTCGTTGTTGAGAGGGCTCTTGGATTGTGCAGGGAGGAACGTGTTTGAAGAAGTTGTGGAAACCGCGGCCGCAGATGACTTTGGAGACAACTGATCGAGGTTGTGGTCTTGTTTTGGGGTTGGGAAGGGATATGATGAAGGTTCTCGAGATTTTTCCGCTTCATGAACAAGATTTGTGGACAGAACCCCAAAGAGTTTACCAAGTTTGGAGATGGTTTTTTTAGACTTGGAGTCTTGGACTTTGTCACCCATGATGGTTAGAATGTATATGGAGGAATAAATAAGATGCTGGTGGGACTAGCTTGTCAAAAAATGCTGATAAATCTCGATGGTTGTAAATACGCTGGGGGTTCGTTCTGCTTATAAGCCACTGACGATGCACCGATGACCACAACGACGACGATAGCGTTTGACGACGATGAATGACGAGATGACACGTCCGCAATCACGACAAGATCGAGGGTCTAAAGCTTAAGAAACGACAAGTTTCGACGGTCGACAACAAATTTTTGACAACAAATGCAGCACAGTATGGGAAAGAATAGACCTTGAGGAAACGCACTGGGTTTAGTATGAGGGATTTGAATTAATGGGTTTTTTCAAGGTGAGGGATTAGAATACGAGGTGGTTTGGTAGCGGCCACACCACGGAGGGGCACGAATGGGGGCCTGGACGGGGGATATATATAGGGCTAGCGAAGGGTCTAGACTACACTTGGTCCACTGGATGGTCACTACCAAGAACGGGGTCCTGGCAGTGCCTGCTTTGCCCTGTGAATCAATCCACTACACTTGCCATCAGTTAACTATGTGAGAAATGCTAGTAAAATAAGTTTTTCACAGTGCTAAAGTCGCTACTAAGTTGATGGGCCAAAGTCGCTCGGGGGTCGGGTGGGGGAGACAATCCCGCCATCAGCCTCGTCTTGCGCATTGTACTACTCGTCTTGGGTGCCGCCAAGAACCTTCAATAATAACCCACTACTGATGGGTCCTGGTGATGTGACTTTGACTTTTGGTGGGGAGAAAGTGAAAATTTTGTCCTGGCTAAGTACTTGCCACTACAATTCCGCGCTATACTTGCGCTTGACTCCATTAGGATATTCCACGCGGAACCCACTGCAATGGAGTCAACATCATCGTTCGTATAGGTCACAGAAAAAACGCAAATTGAGTGACTCTTATTGGTCCAGAGTATTCTAATATTAGACTCTCTTGTTTAGCAGCCAACCGTCAGCCCTCTGCTTCGCCGCTAATCGATCATGTTGTGGGTTTTTCTTGGTAAAGTTTAAACCGTGTGCACGTGACGATGGACCGGAACTGGCCATTTACGGGACACTATAGAGTATAGCGATACGATATCTTAAGTGTATTTCCAGCTAGCGAAATCCAACAAGTTCGAGACCATACAGTAGTTGTGTTCAGAACGTGCGCTGGTAGTTTGTAAAGCGGTGTTATCTAAAAAAACTGTGTGTACCAAATTTGTTTGCATGATCGAAGGGTGAAGACAAGAGAACACTAATTACTATACTCTGAAGAGTTTGCCAATAATAAAGTCGATTGGGAAGAGACTAGTAATGAAGTCACAGCTGACAATACTTGGACAACCTTAACTACTGTAATTAGTCTGACAATAATTATCAATGGTTAAGGGGGTGGATCAATAATTGAGATTGATCATTTCTGAAGTCTACTTGATCAAGAAATTCTTCTCGGACCCTTCTCCTTATGAACCCTTCACATAGGCTATGACGTATTTTTGATTCACATATGACTAGATAAGGAGTTATACCCCATAACAACCACCATCCATGACCTGCACAATGCCAAGACCAATTGGGTTCACCATGAAGGGTTCTCGTAAACATTATATCTCGATTACCAGATTAGATAGATAAAGTCGTTTGCCAAGATAATGATGGTCAATGACGAGGTTACGTCTCTTTGGATCAAAGTTACTATATAATGTGATGGTGTCCTTCGTATTGTATAAAGAGATGCACTCTCCCATTTATTTCAGATCATCATTATAATCTGGTCCAAGTTCATTATCGAAGGATTCTGGTACTTAAAACTTCTTGCTGACCCTTCAATTGCACCCAATTGATACTCAATTGTTCTGAATTAATAGTAGTTGAACCTTGCTAGTATGAGATACAGCATGAGGGCCGTAGTACCCAACTACTATCCTGATGTGCCAGCTGCCCCACCTAAAAAAGCAGAACTTCCTGAGCCAAAGACTTCAACCAACAAAAAACTGGATGACCCCCCTGAGTATCAACATGATACGCCGGAATTCATAAGACTCCTCGCTTCTGCGGTTGATAGAAACTACGCCGTGTCTAAGTACCTCGAGGGAGCCGATTTCAAATCCTCTGGAGATCTGACCAAGCTAGATCGTATTCCAAACTTGCCCGATACAATCTCTCATATGAAGTTTATGAAGGCAGTGGGTGAGCTCAAAAGAAAGATCGCTAGAGATTGCAAAAGTGAATACGAGATCAAAAACTGGCAGGTCTTCGTCACTCAAGCGGTGAAGCGGTTTATCACCTTCGTCACCGCCTGCAAAAAATACTTGGCTATACCAAAAGCTCCAGACAATGAGGAGAGTATATACGCAGAAGGAACCAAGAGAGAAGCGAAGTATCTAGAATTTTTCAACAGTTTACTACCTCCACTAGATGTGCTTATGGTGTGGCATGCCTTTTTGTTAAATCCAAAATCGTTCTACGACTCATTTGTGAGAAACGGTTTTTTGCAATTTGCCGATTTTCCATTTCCTCTTAAAAGAATCAATGAGCTGATAGACAACTACAAATTCGAATACTGCCCAGAAGAGAAATTGCAGCTCAAGTATTTGGAGGTTATACGCGGGGCTACTGAAAATGCAGTAGACCTCATATACTCGTACAACCATTTCTCTATGTTTGAACAATTGGTTTCGGTATATTGTCCAATTTGTGATAGTCTTTTACTCAATGATATCCCGTACACCAACGATGATAAGACAGGGTTTGCTGACGAGCTGTTTGAGCAGTGTGCAAAGTCGTCCCTATGTGAGTGTGATCAATCTAGAACTATTTCCCATGAATTGCTTCGCAAACGACAGTTGAGAGCAGATTTAAAATCAGAACTTGCATTGCCTGGATCCTTCAAGTACTTTTCGGGTATCATAGGTAACTTGAAAACCAACGATTCCATAATTACCAGTCGTCATGTAAAGGAAATGTGTGGCTTCAGTACCATACTAAAATTGAAGGATGAGTCGTTGAGGTCGACAATTATGGCTGCAGTATCAGATAAAACGTCTCGTGGATATGTCAAGCTCTTGTTGAGGGAGTACATGTCAATGAATTTGATACATTGTCTTCTTCCCAATTCATTCGAAGTTTCAGAAGATTTGGTAGGATGTGTTTTGAGGCAGGAAAGGTTTATTGAAAAGATGAATGAATTAGACTGGTTACACTCACCAGTCATTAGAGAAAGTTTATATGAATCTTCGATCCGGTATTCTAGGTTCTTTAAGCTACTCACTTACTACGATAACTCGCGAATATTGGTTCCGACTTTAGATATTGACTTGATCTGGCATACACATCAGTTATCGATGGCATATTACTTCAAGGACTGTCTCAAGTCCCGCTTGGGAAGTGTAATTGATCATGATGATAAGGTGGAAGAAAGTCGGATCAATGATGGGTTCGAGTACACTGCAAGAGAGTATCGCAAGCATTTCAAAGACGAGTATTCCATTTGTTTTTGCAATTACTGTGTGTGCATCAGAGCAAGCTCTAAATCTGCAATGAATAAGGTTTTTAAAAAGAAGCTACCGGTGGAACTAGAACAGAACTTGTTTCGTCGCAATCCTCTTTTCAGTAGGCCGCTAGGGTTGACTCATATCAGTTATCATAATGCCATTGCATTTCCTTCTCGCCAGTCTCAAGGAAAACGGTCCGATTTGGATGCAAAATTTGACAAGGTACCGTGGCGGAGAGGCGCCTATGAGGATGTCCCGTTATTGTTTATAAACCCCCCTCTTGCTCCAATCACGGTCAGTTCGTGTATATTTTATGATCGTGGCATGTGTTGTACAGTCAGAAATGTGGAAAGCATCAGTTCGAAATGTTTTGGAGAGAAGCCATCTACAAGTTCGAATAGTGCTTGTGGTGGAAGTTTTGGTGGATGCTGAGAGCAAAGGGACTATGTAAAATGAGTTTACTGAATATGGAATCATAGAGTCTTTTAGATTGGAAAAGGATGGTAGGTGTTGAGAAGAATTGAAATTTAATCTATTGTGATTCTTGTTTTTTTCATCAATCACCATTCTTCTAGTATAGTATTCTCTGTTCTTGACATACGCAATTGGGATCTGCGGTCAGATGCCTCTGGCGACCCTGTCGTGGATGATCGCCATCTTTTATTGGCTCGGTAGACAAATACGAGCTGTCGCAACATCAGGCATTATGTTGCATTTATACCAAATTGAGACAAGTTATTTATAGTAAGGAGGAGTGTATTGAACTATAAGAATAGCTGGGGAGGCTTAAAGGAGTACTACAAAGGTTCGAGAATCCAATGAAGTGAAGCAACGAGGGCCTATGGGCGAGTATCACTGAAATCAACACAACGTTGTAACATTTCAGCACCTACTAAATCACTTGATCGTATACTTGTATATTAATTGTAATTGTGTCTATATCCCCTCCTATATCCACGTTGTGCAATAAAGGTCCCATTCCACGTTTAACTCGTGCTGTCAATTCCATGTTCAGTCTCGTTCCATTGTCCTGGTTCCAGCCGCTATTGGCCCTTGTGTCAATAATGCCTAAAAGTATGTACGCTGCTCGTATCTACTACGCGAACACATATACGAGAAGCTAATTGGTCTGTAACAAGCCATATTGGCCTATATATAGCCAATAGATGCCACACGAGCCTTTTCTCCCTACGGACACTGATGCAAAAGATATCGAAAGGTACCTTTTCGTCCAGAGTGGTCTCATCAGAGACAAGGCTTATGTGAAATTGAGAATATTATGTAGTAAAGAGGCTGCAAAACCAGGGCTACTCATTTTCCCATGTAATTAATTCCATCTCCACGTTTATGAATAAACCCCAATAATCCACCACATGTCAATGCTCCAGTGCTGGAGGGTAACCACCTGTTGTCCCTGGGGGAAGAAATGATATTGGATGCCATCTTTAAGGGGCCGGGGCCGCTCTCCTTGCAGTTGGAATAAAGCCTATAACCTCTCGCACGTTTCTTCGTCGTTAATTGTGGACCCAAAGTCCCAGATCTAGGTTGGTTTCTCCATCCCTTTGATGTATTTATCACGTCGATTTCCACCAAAACCTCAACCTGAACATCCTCCCAAATACTCCTGCCATCAACAGCTTGTCTTTAGAGATAATCATGGTTGGTCCCAAGTGTGTCCCGCTTTTTGCAACCTGGCTAGCCTATTTTACGATTCCTACCTATCAACAGCCGCTCCATGTTATTACCAGAAACAACAACCCAGATATCATCACCAACCCCTTGGATCATGTTGATCTCTTTTACGGCACCGAAAACGGCGGCCATATGTTCCCAGGCCCCACCAGACCGTTTGGTATGGCCAAGCTTGGTATAGACGCCATAGATCCCAGTTTTGGTGATCCATATTCCGGTTATGCCCCAGGCGGTGTTGTAACAGGAATCTCCATGATGCACGAGTCTGGAACTGGAGGTGCTCCCGAATATGGAATCGTTGCTCAATTGCCGTTTCAAGGTCCTTTCGATCCAGCCCATCTCCCCAACTTGACTAGATCTAGCCATGATATAGCCAAGGTTGGTTACTACAACTTCAACTCTTCCGATGGTATTGTCGCTGAGTTTGCTGCTGGTGAACGTTCAGGCATCTTCAGATATACCTTTCCGGAGAACAACGGTCCCCAGGTCTTGGTTGATGTGTCCCATCACTTGTCATCGCCAAACAGACCCTGGTGGACACAATATTTCGTCAATGGTACAATTGATGCAAAATCCGATTTATCGGGATACACTGGCTCTACCACCGTGAAGGGCGGCTGGGGAGACCAAGAACCATGGACCTTACATTTCTGTGCTTCTTTTGACAGAAATGCAAAGTCTGTGGATAGTTTCCACAAGGATCAGCTCAATTCCAACAACCCAAGTATTTCTTCTACTGACCAAGATGTGTCCTTTGGATTGGTCTTTGCCTGGGACTCAAATGTGAGCACTATCCAGTCCAAAGTAGGTATATCGTTTATTTCAATCGACCAGGCTTGCCAGAACTCAGCTAATGATTTCGGAGACCAATTCGACTTGGAGAAAGCCGTGGAAACCACCCAAAATATCTGGAATAATGAGGTGTTTGGCAAGATCTCCATTGCTACTGACAACAAGACCATTGCTGATTATCTCTACACCAGTTTATACGGAGCCCATCTTATGCCCAGTAACAGAACGGGAGAAAACCCAAACTGGAACGACAAACTGCCTGTAACATACTATGATGACTGGTTCACCATTTGGGACACATTCAGGTCGCTCAACCCATTATTCAACATCATCAACCCCACTCGTGGGTCTGACTTGATCAAGAGTTTGATTGAGATATACAAGCACGATGGTTATACTCCCGATGGAAGAAGTGCCAATCAAAACGGAAGAACCCAAGGTGGCTCCAACTCAGATATCGTTATTGCAGACGCATACGTCAAAGACATAGAAGGAATTGACTGGAACGATGCTTTCGCAGCCATGGTCAAAAATGCAGAGGTAACTCCTCCTTATTGGTACGATTCATTTGCCAAAGATGCTTCAACAAAGCAGGGAAGAGGCGCTTTGCCCGACTGGCTTCAGTATGGATGGATCACCAGAAACTATACTCGATCTTTAACCAGAACCATGGAATATGCCTATGATGATTTTGCGCTTTCAGTGGTCGCAAAAGGTCTCAATAACCAAACAGCATACGACCGTTATTTGAAAAGGTCGGCTTACTGGCAAAACATCTGGAACTTCGATGCAACCGCCAAGGGCTATGACTATAAAGGTTTCATTCAACCTAGAGATTCTGATGGTAAATTCAATAGCAGTAACTACGATCCTTTCAATTGTGGAGGATGTTATTGGGGTGACGATACCTATGAAGGTAAGGCTGCCGAGTATGGCTGGGCCGTTCCTTATGATATCGAGACACTTATTGAATTCATTGGCGATAATGCTACGTTTATTAAAAGACTTGATGACATGTATGGATTACATGGGCTGGAAGTAGTGGATGTTGGAAATGAACCCAGTTTTTTAACCCCATACCTATACAACTATGTCAACCAACAATACAGAACCGTTGAGCTCACCAGATGGATCATCAACAAGTATTTCAAACTAGGAGCTGGTGGGTTGCCGGGGAACTCCGACGCTGGTGCCATGCAATCGTGGTTGATTTTTGGGTTATTAGGTTTTTATCCAGTGGCTGGAACTCCAAATTATTTGATCTCTTCACCTCTTGCCAAATACTTCTCGATCAACTTGGAAAACGGAAAGAGGTTGGAGATTTTGGCCGATAATTTGAGCTCAGACAATATTTATGTCCAGAGTATTAAGATCAATGGGAATCAATATACTCAAAATTGGGTTGACCATGATACCTTATTCAAAAATGGAGGCACCATCGAGTTTGTTCTTTCTAACAAACCAAGTCAATGGGAAACTGGGACTGTTCCTCCAAGTCCTGGTCACTACAAGTTACAACGTACTTGATAGAAATCAATTCGGTAATTTTTTTTATTCATATGGACGTAATCAAAAGGTTCAAGGTCCAATCTCAACCTTGAAAAAACTTATCCATACTTCTCACGTCATCATATATAATTGAATACTGACAGATAATATTTTAATTGAAACATACTGGCATCTAGTTATTCAATCTAATCAAATAAGAGTGGCACAGTAGTGACAATTTTGGTTGGTTTTTATCTTCAAAGACTAATTATATTTCAATTTCCAATCCATTTATGGTACACTTCAAGCTCACCAAGTCCAATGACTTTGTAATCTTCGTACCCAAATTAGCGAAGTCTGATGGCGAACAGCACACCGCCTTCCTGAAGATTAATTTATCTTTCAAGTAGTTTGCGAGAAGCTCATTGGAAACATAAACACTTGGATGTGGTTTCTGGGTTGGAGCAAGTGGTTTCGCTTTATAGTCCAAAGCCAATTGAATTTTAAAAGCCTCATCTCTTTTGTCTACCATGAACTCAAGCATGCAATGGTACTCTTTGGTTTGCTTCACGCCTTCGTCTTCCTTTGGCACTACTTCACCATCATTTGACAGAAACCTTGAATCCAGTGTTACTAACGTGGAATCAGTAAGTCCCAATTCATTGAGATACTTTATGAACGTACGTGCAAGATGACTCAAAGAATCATCCGATTCAAAATTGTTTGGGTTGACCTCTTGTTCAAGATTTGGCCATGCAAGTGTTGTCTCGTCGTTCTGCAGACTATCAACAAAATTGATTTCTTTGACGAATTCATCATTGGATTGTACATAAGACTCGTATTGTCTATGG
Organism: Suhomyces sp. yHQL142; assembly: GCA_030582675.1. Taxonomy (NCBI): domain Eukaryota; kingdom Fungi; phylum Ascomycota; class Pichiomycetes; order Serinales; family Debaryomycetaceae; genus Suhomyces; species Suhomyces sp. yHQL142. The sequence continues at coordinate 95,426 of JAJMGU010000026.1, forward strand.
GGTTTCGGATGAATAATTTGCTGAACAACCTTGACCTTCTTGGTCCTGCTCCGAGGTTTGACCTTCGCCTTGCTGCTATTATTACGAACTAGGCTTCTGGGTGACGAATGTGCTAAGGCATGAACTTTGCCGGGTGAGACTGAAGTGTACAACTTTTGGGGAGCATACTTACTGGTGAAAAGTAGCTTTTGGCAGCTGTAAACAGGTGTTGCTGTTGGATGCTGGAGTATCGGCGCCGTGGGGCCTTGGCGAACCATCTTGTTGTCTTTGTTGTCAGAACTCCGAAATTGGAGCTTAGTGGGATCTATTGTTTGCTTCAGAAACATTTTCGCTTTTCTGGAGATGTTCAACGACTGGATTATTGCAAGTTCCACAATATATAGCCCTTTGTGGCCGTGGCGTATGTTTCGAAACAGCCAAACAGTTGACTAATCAGTAAAGCCTTGACATCGAGTCTCCAACAGATGTGGTGATTTTGCAGACTAAATTGCAAATCCGTCACGTGCCATTTTTCACCCTGAATCAGCCTAACAATCCTATTGTCTTCTGATCTTTACTACGTAAGGGTGCAAGCAACATTTGGTATGGTTGTCAAGTAATCACAGAGAGTGGTTTTAGATCAGTGGGGCCGTGGGTTGAGACGTGTGTGGAACATGTGTGTGAAGGACGTGTATGAATGTGGGGCCACCAATTACTTTGAGGCCGTAGATTAGATGAAACATGCCCCAATACGGTTAAATTGTAGATAGGGGCAAGTATAGAAGAATGGTGAATACTGATATCCGTGTGGGGGGCGAAGCAGGGTGTGGTTCAGTGATGATTCTAGACCCGTATTGTTGTTTCGGATCCTAGGATTTTGCAATATTGATTGCGCTATCGACACACTCGCTTTATTAAGGAATAACCACAACCCTTAAGCCTTCCTTTCCGAAGTGGTGCCACTGGTTGCAATCGAACCGCTGGTTTCACTATTTTGTAGAGAAAATTCCTCAGACCAGGTTTCAGCCGTCGTGTCTCCCTGTTCGGTGTTTTCGTCTGTTATTGTGTCTTGTGATTTTTCTTCAGTTTCACGTTGACCGTCTCCTTCTTCGTCTCCATCACTGTCGCCATCTTCTTCAGTTTGTAGTTCTCCTTCACCTTCTCCTTCTCCTTCTTCCTCTTCTATAATATCATGTATGGACGAATCAGGGCCCGTCTTTTCAGGCTCCTTCTTACTTTCAGAATTAGTGTAGCCGTATCCATCGTCATCTTCGTAGAATGCTGTCTGTTCATGTTGGCCCACAAAATGGTCCTTGTTACGAAGACGGTCTCGCAAGCGATGTGCCGATACTTGTGCAGCAATGCTACTGGACCTCGTGTTTTCAGGGCTGATCAACTCAGCAATACTGCTCGAATTTTCAGAATCTGAGCTGCCTCTGGTGACATCTGCAGATATATTGACACTCTTAGTAACCAAATCCGCAATAGGGGAGTATGGTGGGGAGATGGGTTGAAGATTGGTGATGCCGTGTATAGACATATATTCTGGCAGCGTAGCCAGAATAGCAGGAGTTGTTCCTTCGCTAACCGTTGATGATTTGGAAGCAAAATTGTCTGAAGAAAGTGGCCCCTCTGCTGTAGTGGTTGTAGTTGAGACTCCATTACGGCTGGAGACCGTCATAGTAGTACGAGTATACTCCTCTATGAATGGTTTAATTGTCGTCTTGGCCCAATTGTAGATGATTTTCACGGGTTTTGGACGACGAGTAAGCAAATTAAAAAAGAATCGGATGATTCTGAGGCCGTATCCGGTAAAAATACCAATAATTATGCCCGTATATATGGCTGCCAACACGAAGTGAAGTGCTGTGATCAAGAAGAGACTGATTTGTTGTAACATCCACTCGTAATCTCGTAAGTTCTTTCCTGAATTCTCGAGTTCTAGGAGCCATTTCAACGGCCCGACAAACGGCAACTTGATCAACGGAGTATACACCAAGACGTTCAACGTAAGTAGAAGCGGGATCACGATCGTATGGCCAATAATGCCCACTATAAGGCCGGTGGTTCCGGTAACAATCGACCACGAGATGCTTGCTGGAGCATATATAAGGGTGTTGTGGAAAGGAACATACTGAACCACTGAATGAACCAGCATTTTGACACTCAAAGTTTTGAATTTGATAAGAAACGTGACGTGGCGTGGAACTCAGAGTACAACTAGAAGTTGATAACGTCTCTGTCGGTGTATTGGTGATGTCTTCTGGGCTAAATCAATGTATACATTGATGTTTATTTAGCAGACAAAATGTAAATTTAGTATGGGGTAAATTCGCACCTTACATTCAATGAGAATTTGATAAATGAACCCGAAGGAGCCAAGGGAACCAAACGAATCAAAGGAGCAAAAAGGACCAGTGGGTTTTCATCTTCTTAAAGTTACCTCTCTTTTTTTCTCTTCTCTTGCTCTTCTTACAATTCTTACATTGCATTTCTAAAATACTTTGTATGTACTATATCAATATAAAAATGTATAATCAGTTATATCATTCAAACGAACAAATCTCAATCAAAAACCAAGGTGGTTCAAGTGAGGCAAAAAGAAAAAAAATGGACTGAAGTCCGTATGAAGAAGTCCCTTCCGTTATTAAATTTAGTAGATGAAGAAATATCATAATAATATACTAGTGCAAAAGGTAAATTGGTTTACCAAAATGACCTATCTCAGACGTGTCATTATGAATGGAGTAAACACTTCCAAAGGATGCTCAAGTTGCCAAAAAAAAAAGATGTATATGTTTTGATAATGAAGTAAAATGGTCATTAAGTTATGATTGAACGATTTCAACCATGAATGGTGGGGTCACGGGGGTAGATCCAATGAGATGGTGTATTTCTAAAAAAATGTACAGGAACATTCAAGTAGATAATATCGTCGCATTGGTGGTATTATTCTTGGTGCTTGTTTGTACTTGTTCCTTATTCTTATCATCACTAATGCTGTTTTCAAGAAGTTGCTTCTTTGAGCTATTGACCACAACGTTGCGCTTGGCATTCTTGTCTTGTTGGATCTTGCTGTGCTGTGTCTTAATATAATCAATGTAGTAATTACCGAAGACATTCCAGTGGAATTTCACCAAAGTGGCAATTCTGGCTGCAATGTTTTTTAGTTCAGAGCCTCCATTTGGTGCAGAACTACCACTGCTAGTGGAAGTTGAGGCAGTATCAGACGGAATGCCTTCTTCCTTTGCGTATGAGCTATCATCGTTGGCCATATTCAGAACAATTTCATTCAACAAATCCTTGAATATTTTTCCTTCCATCAATCCATAAACTTCAGAGCTTGGTTGAATATGCTTGATAAGCCAGTTGTAACTGAAATCAATCATGTCTGGAGGTAAATTGCTAGAAGTTCCCATGACGTTTCTAACAAGTTGAAGTGAGATGGATGAAATGTTCTTAGTCCACTTGATATTTCCGTTATCATCAGTGACAATAGCTAAAATCTGTTGTTGGACTTTGAGAATGTTGGCAGCAGTGAGTAAAGATGCAGTATTGGTGGCAGAGGACACTGATTTCTTGGCATTGAGAACCAATTGTTTAAATAAGACAACACATAATTGAACACATACTAACTGTCTGACGTCCGCACGAAGAAGGACGAGGCGAGTGTGGTCAAAGGCCAAAGTAGATGGGAATTCGGTGGCCATTTGTCTGCATGAAAGAAGATCAATAATGGAGGATACAATGATAGGCTTGAGGACACTTTCGTTGACGGCCGCGTCTTGGTTTTCTTCATCAAGAAGCAAATTTGATTTAGATTTCTTGACGAATTTCTTGTAAAACCAGTTAAGCGAGTCGTTGATGTTGATCTTTTGGTGGTTGATTAACGTTTGAAAGTAATCACGTTCAAAATCCACGGCCGTTTCGATAAGAACCGGACGGAGAATACGGATTTGATGGTTGGCAACGTCCAACTTCATAGCTTCCAAGATTTGAAAGATCATTCTTAAACCGCCAACCAAGTGATCCACCGAGTTTTGATTGTAGGCATCAACAAACTTGTGGTGCATTTCGACAACCCACTGATCGCGCATAGGAGCACAGTGGGACTTGAACACATCTCCGAGCCACTTGGACATTTCAACAAAGTCAAACGAACCACGGTTGAGCTGCTGAATAAGAAGCTCGATGTCCATTATTTCGTTGACCTGTTGACGGTCTTTGGTGGGGAGAAGTGAGAGGAGTATGTCCCTAAGGGTTGTGAAAAGGATAGGGAGTCTATGGATTTTGATGGAAGATGCGTTGGATGTACCAGTTGTGCCAGAGGCCTTAGAGAAGAACTGGGCACATTCCTTTTGGATCTCCAGCCAGTACTTGTCGATGATGGACTTCTTTCTTTTGCCCCTCTCGCCATCCAAATTAGGTCTGAACTGAAGTTGGGGGTCGAAAAGAATGTCATGTCTAAGCTGAGGGTTTTTCAAAATCTCATGAAGGTCGATCTCTTTAAGGGACTGAAGGTTGATGGGAGGTAACGGTGAGATGTTCGACAGCGAGGTTGTGTGGTGAGAGTGGTGGTGAGATGAGGAGTGGCCGTGGGAGTGGGCTGCTGTATGTTGCAGGGAGGATTGTTGTTGTTGGCCATGATGGTGGAAGTGATGGGCTCTTTGCGAGTTGTAGCTGATGATGGGGAGTGATCTAGATCTGAATCGACGGATGAGTTTTGGTGCCTTGGACTTGCTGCCGGAGAGGTCAAGCGGCACAACAAGGGTGGATGTGCCGATGGGGACGGATGAGTTGGACGATGTGTTATCGGGGGTTATAGGGAGGTGGTGGGAGGATTTCTTGATGATGTCGTTGGTGTAAGATTTGGGGGAGGGCATTTCAAAGGCGGTGGCGGCCAGCGAAGCAGAGGCAGACGACAGAGCGGCGGCGGCGGCGGCAGCAGCAGCGGCCTGTTGTTGCAGCTGGATGGATGGGTCGAGTCGGGCACGTTTGGACTGGTCGGAGCACGTCGAAGGGGATGCAGCTGAGGACGAGTTTCGCTTGAACGAGTGGGGACCGTTGGATGTGGAGGCCACGGCCAGTGGAGTCGACGAAGGGGCAGTGGCCGGGGTCAGAGCTTGGTTGGGAGTGGACGACGGTTCGCCAGGGGAGGCCGACGTGGAGGGAGGGGATTTGTCGAAACACACCTGTCTAAACTGGTGGTCGTCCAGAAAGACCTGGTCCTGATCTTGCGGCTGGGAGTTCATCATGATGGGACAGAAGGACTGGTAGATGGGAGTACACTTGTGTTCACTTGTGTTGATGTTGCTCGTGGAAGGAACCAGTGAGGTGATGAATATCTAGGGATAGGGATAGGGAGGGATATATGAGTGAGGAGTGCGTAACGTAATAGGGAGCAAGGGAATTTAGGCTGGTGCCAGGATACGACTGACGAAAGAACCTATTGGTGGGACGAGGGAGGGGTTTGGTGATGTTGATGGAGGGATGTTGAAGTCTTAGTTTGGGTAAAAGAACAAACACTCCACTTGGTAAAGACAACGGCGAACGGTTCCTATATATACGATGTGAAATTAAAAAGAAAGATGACGATGCTTATGAAATAATCGAGGTGATAATAGCAAGGCGATAGGGAGAAAAGAGAAAGAAATGGGTGAGGAAAGGGATAGGGAGTGGGGAGGCGCGAATTACGGTGGCCACGATTACCGAGTGAGGATGGTGGGGAGGAATGGGGAGGCATTTGGGAGAAATTGGTGAGGAATTGGGGGAATAATAAGGACGGCGCTAGGGTAACTAACCGGCCGGGAAGGCGGCGGACGTTCACGGGGACGATGGGCCGGCGAGAGCTAGGGGCTTACTCAGACCGATTACTCATTGGCTCATGCGGTAGAAATGGTCCGAGGAGGTGGTGGGTCACTCGCAGCACGGCATGCAGGACCCGGTAGCGACAAGGTTCCAGCGAGAAATAGCGAGACTCTTAGGGAGGGCAACACCGGTGAGGCATCGGTAAGAAAAGAAATGGCACCCCCCCTCCCCCACCACCATTCCCGTGATTTTCTCATATTTTCCTTCGTCTTCGTATTATTTCTTTTGGAATTGCTTTTGGCACGTGACCCCGGCCGTTGGCATTTCCTTCGTTCGTTTGTTCGTTTCTCTTTCTTTTTACAGGTTGCTTTTGTGCCACCGCAGACTGAAACGCCGACCTGAACAAAACCCGATCCGGGTCACGTGCACGCGCAGTTATTGCGCCCATACTTACGCTACCGTTTACGTAACTGACAATCAGATACATCATGGCGCCTCAGATGAATTACTCCGGATTGGGATTGCGCATCCCATCACGTATTTAGGAGCCAGAGTATGATTGCAAATACAGTAATGAGCTGATGAACCACCCCCAAACAAACATCTTGGGACCGCGGATGGCAAAATACACACTTTCTGTATCCGTGATGATGTTATCCTGGTAATATCACCCGTATCGATGACGGTCGCCTCTTTATGGGGCGATAAATGTTCCGATGCCGCTTCTTTGTCCTTGGCTGATGGTGGTCATCGCGGACATATCCCGTGGATCCGTATTGTTAGTGACGTGAGGCGTCGTATGTGGAAGATAGATGAACTGGCGGTGATGTAATGGAAGAAAAATCCAGACCTGGAGTGACTTCTGGATCCGGATAGAGATGAAATGTGACTGGGCACAAAGATGTCATGAGACGCAGCTGTGACCGTTGGCTATTTTTAAAATGAGACATCAAATCGTCATGGCTTTTGCGACAAAGATAATATCAAATGTTCATCGCTAAAATACAACCAATGAACACTGTCATAATACTATGAATCACTACATGTACATAGTAATGTAATCGCCACCACATTGACCAACCACCAGTATAGGCCTTTAATTAAAATAACACCATATATTATTACCTCTCATCATTCCCTCAATTCACTTCTACTATTCATAACCACCTCTACTGTTATTCATCACTACCTCTACCACTCAAGTCATCATCTTCTTCTTCTTCTTCTTCTTCTTCTTCTTCTTCACCTCTCAGATCTTTTTCTCCACCTCTTACCACCTCTTGCATTCATACATCTCCGCGGAACCCAGCTCCTCGTGTATGCGTACCACAGCCTTGTCCACTCTACATTACGTTCATCTACTTCTCGCCTGTTTCATCCTTCCGTAATTCCACCTCCGTAATTGAATTTCCTTCATCTTCACCACATCAGATCTAACTATCTTATCTAGTTGAAGAACCACAAAGAATCGTTTCGACACAAACGTGCTACTTCTCCACTTTTTGACTACATCGTATGTTCTTTGCCGTAAGTAGTCTGTAGCAAAGCTTCCCTCACCTCCTAACCTCTTCTTAATTCTCTTGGTGTTCCATTTCTGTTTCTGGTCTCTTTTTATCTCTATTCTTGGTTCTCTGCATTTCTGTTTCGCTAACCATTATTTTCCGTGATGTCTGTTCACTCACATAAAATCAGACCACTTGGTGCTTTTCTTGACTTTTCGCCTGTTGACTCACCCTCCTCTACCTCTTCAACTTACCTCTTAACTTACCTCTTCAACTCACCCTTCACCCCTACCATCTCCCCTTGTTGCTTCATTTCTTACTACCCCATGCAATGAACCCCCAATCCCCCTCCATATCCCCCTCTTTCTACTCGTACGACTCCTCTCCTCCCCTTCTTTCTACTCTTTGACACCTCCTCATTTTCATCTCTCCCCAAGTCCTTACAATGGCCACACCAATCCCAACCTTAACGGCTGTCATTCCTTTCAAACCTTCCTTCATGACGGTCTCGGTCCCCCCTCGGCAGTTCCGACCATCTTTTCATGTAGGTTCTCGGAATTATCACCAATCGGCACATTCCCTCCCTTCTCTTCCCGCGCATAGGGCTCGCTTCCTAACCATCGGCAATACGTTAAGCCGCTTCCCTTGAAAATCACATAATCGGTCCGACCGTGCTTACCAATCGCACTCCCGTCACGACTCACACCCCAACTATCGCCAAAATTTTCGACTCAAAAGACTGTTCAATCTCGTCAATACACCTTTCCTTCACCACTTTATACGACCATGTCAACCCACCTGATAGACCCGGCCCCGCGTGCCCAGCTGTCCTTGGGGTCGGCCCCGCCGCCCGCCCTGCCGGTGCCCCAAAGGCCGTCGTCGGCCACTTATCACCACCCTTCTTCGCCCCAGGCCTCCCTCCATACCCATCACCTTCAAGCCCAAACCATGGCAAGACGTTCTCCCAGCCCGTCGCCGGGTCTTGCTCAAGAACCCGCCTCGTCGGCAACAGGGCTGTCCAAAACACAGACCGTTTTTATCCACAAACTCTACGATATGCTCCATGATCCATCCATAAGTCATCTCATCTGGTGGGCCCCGTCCAACGATTCATTCTGTCTTCTTCCAGGGGAAGATTTCTCCAAGGTTCTCGCCCAGTACTTCAAGCACACCAATATCGCGTCGTTTATACGACAGCTCAACATGTATGGCTTCCATAAGGTCAACGATACCTTTCAGAATAGCGACAAGGAATCGTCCCCGGCTCCGCGACAATCTTCAGCTTCAGGTTCTGGTTTGAGTGCCGGGTCGTCGACTACTTCTGCCAACAAGTGGGAATTCCGTCATTCCACCAACCAGTTTCGTAAGGGTGATATCGAGTCTCTCAAACTCATCAAAAGACGGTCTTCCAAAAACATCAACTCCCATAAAGAAGTGGTGAATTTGAAATCATTGCCCCCTACTTCCAACCCAATCTCAATGGATCACCACTACTATGCTCCTCCTGTATACTATGAAGACGAGAAGGCCCAGGCTCAGGCCCACGCTCATGCCCAAGCCCAAGCCCAAGCTCAAGCTCAAGCCCACGCCCACGCTCAAGCCCAGGCCCAGGCACAAGCTCATGGACGTCATCTTTCAACTGACTCCCTGCTGCTGTACCAACATCACCAAAATGGACAATCGCAGCATCATCAGAATGCGAACCAACTGCACCCAATCCAGGTGGCTGCAAATAGCTCGAACCAAGGCTACAATGCGTCTATTGCAACCACTCCGATTCCAGGTTCCCCAACGGCTCAATACCCACATCCTCATCCCCTGGAAATTCCGGTCCACTCTCCGGCTTCAAGTACTCTGGGTCAAATTCACCCAATACAGTATCACCATGTACCCCAACAACAACCGCAACAACAACAACCTCCACCTTTACCTAGATCAACTTCATTCGAAAATTCGATCAACTTCAAGTTCATCGATCTTAACACCCAGGTCAACACACTCAAAAACGAGCTTTCCGCTGCGAATTCTAAGTACGATACAGTCGTTGCTGAACTCAAGCGTAACCTGGCGGATACTGTTCACCTTTTAGAAATTCTAGAACAATTGATCAAGTCAAACTCGTCGGACCCTATGGTCAAGCAAGAAGTGGGGACAGAAGATGTTGACCACCCAAAGATTAATGCCAATATTTTCAGTACATCGACCAAGGAAATCAACAGGGACCAAAATAGAACTCCAGTCAACCAAGCGATCGCAAGGGAAGATGAGTCAAATATGTCTCCAATGTCAGCTCTTCAACCCAAAAAGACACTTTCAGGTAATACCGTTCCGCTCGCTGAGCTGGTGAAACCGATCAATACTGCACAAGCAGAAATTGCCAAGTTCAAGGCTGTATTGCTACAACGAATTAATCAACCATTGCAAAGCGCTGCTCCTTCTAACAATGCCACCGCGCCTGCTTATCATCTCAATAATGCTCCTTATTCAACCAGTGGATCAAAGAAACCATCCAACTCTAATATTCAAATTGTTCCACAGTATTATCCTCTCAATCCACATTATACCATTTACAACCCCCACAATGAAGCATATAGACAAGCGGGAAAATTGAGTACTTCCCTGCTTTTATCTTCTGATGATCAGCAGCTGCAATTACCAAGTGCGAGAAACATGTCTGTATTATTGGACCCTTTGCAACCGATTCCTTCTAGACACAACTCAAGAATACTTTATGATAGTGATGCCCATACTTCCAGTCCAGCTGCCACGTCGGTACCATCCAATAACCCTAACCTCAACAGTAATTCGTATAGAATTCGAGCAGAGTCCAAGAGTTATAGTCCTTTGACAGTTGGAGGTGTAAATGCCCAAAAAAGTCAGAACCCCATTCCATACCAACCGGGTGCACATCCACTGCACCCCACAAATTTGGGACAAGCATCTGCATCATCACCAAATAATCCATCTTCGTCATCATCTAGATCTTCGATTTACGATAACAAGGTCGGCCCGGGCGAGCATATAAAGTCGTATCAACAATACCCCTTCCCCAACATGGTAAATGGAGGAGTTAGCGAGACCCAAGAGAGTAATCCTCCTCCACAAGCTCACGGACACTTTCCAGCACCAAGTGGATACATTTCTCATGCCCAAAACCTGACAAACCGTCTCTCGAACAGTAGGACAAACTCGTTGCCAAACCCCTCGATAGACCATGCAAATTCGTCAGATGGTGGACCTACTTCAATGGGCACGAATCAAGTTAATGGTACCTCACTTCACCCTCAACGTAACTCATTCACTTCCATGTATGAACACAATCAAGCACAATTTGCCCATCAAAACCATCATTACCTGTCCAGCAGTAGTGTCCATTTACCTCCTCCTCAACCGTTGCACAGAAGTAGTAACAGTGGAACCCATTCTCTAGCACCAATTGCAAAGTCTACATCAACATCTGGAAGTACGATACCAACAATAACAGGACTTCGAGATCTGTCAAAACCGTCTAGTCCTCTGGCAGAGTTGGGACCTCTGAAGCATGGGTTATATGCGCAAGAATCCTCAGAAATCTCACAAAGAATTCCTTCCACTGGTTTGGGGGCTACTGGTGCAGTCAGCAACATGACAAACGAGTCTAAAAACCAACTTCCATCAGTCAGTGAACTTGATAGATCCATTTCCAAGCCTATTGCTGCTCCATTGCGTACATCTTCTCCCACTAAGCATGAGTCAAGCAACGTTCACACATTAATACATAGAGATGATGGACGAAGCTTCACCCCAGATCCACGGGGTCCATCACAATCACATCCACAAGTCACATCTACCTCCGAAATTCCTTCTTCTCCTGCCAACCATGGTGAAAGTGAGCCTGATCCTAAAAAAAGAAAATTATAGAATTCAGTATTGGGCCACACTACCGTGGTTATGCAATTTTTTCTGTAATTTTTACCTTTGATTCTTAGTCATGTGTGACGTTGTACTTTTACTTATACCTTTACTTTTAGATGTCAAGTGCTTTGTCTTATAAATGTAACGTTAATTATCGAGATTTGTAAGTTGGAATTCGGTTCATTAAGTAAAATGATTTAGGTCCATTTGTAGACACGATTGGACATAGAACGCTGTTCTTACATTCTGAATGATTACTTTATTGAATACATATAAAAGTTACATTTTTATTCAAATATGGTAAATTCTCAGAAAACTAGTCTACAAGGTTTCACTTTCAGCTCAATTCAAAAAAACATTTCGAAAGTGTTTAAGTTTGAAGTCCGTAGAAAAGCACCAATCAGTAATAAATTGTCTGTTCTCATCCTCGAAGTTTCAGATCTACACTGATAATTTGAACGTTCACTTTTCAAAATTTATATGGTCTTGGAACTCGAAGTTGATCAATTTGAACCCTTTCATACAAATCAATATTGAGGCACACACGCTTTTCAATATTGAACAGCGCACGACGCACGTATATTTGGTATCAAATTCGAATTAGAAACAGATTCTAAAGCCCAAAAAGATAAATCACACATAACAGATCTCTCCAAGTATTTCGAACTTGGAAATGATGATTGTCAGAATTACCATATTTATATTGCTTAAGTTGTTACAACTGGTTGACTATAGAAGATCGTGTGTTGTTCAATATCAAAATCGTGCGCGGTTCAATATACAATTTCAGTAAATTCACTCGCGATCCCTACAATCCTTCACTTAAAGTCTAACATGAACAATCAAGTGAACTTACATTCATTTGCGAAGTACAACAGATTAGATATTAAACGGATAGAATCGTGTTAATGACAAGGTAGCCTTACCTTTTGTCTATATTTGTAGAGGTAAGAGCCAAAGAAAACAGATAAAACAAATATAAATGTTGATCGAAAATGTAAAGAAATTAGTCAACGAGTCAATTGTGCAGTTAGTTCGATTCAAGAGAATAAAGAATTTAATTCATTCCTTCTTGATCTCTCTTTTTAGTGGTTCAACATAATCAAGTTCCAAAGTATCCTTCACATAGACGATATAATAAGGCGTAGCAGTGTTACCATCATTAAAGTTGAACACCTCAGACACAGGAACTTCTGTTACGGTTTCGTCATTGTATTTCCTGAATACATTTCTGTGAGGATCTTTGATGTAAACCCAATAATGTCCATAACTGGCTTCTCCTCTATGAATAAAAATTGCAAAGATTGAATAGCCCACCTTGTTGTAAGAGTTGAACTGATTTGAAACTTTATTGCGTAATTCGGTCAACTCCAATTCTATAATTTGTAAATCTTCCTTCAATTTGTCAATTTGTTGACCTATCCTTTCCACAGTTTCGGGGTCAAATACTAATTGATCATTGCCCTGCTTTGATTTCAAATATCTTTGAGTCGTGGTAAGAGAATCAATTATATTCAAATGCGTAGTCTCGTCCACACGCAAAATCAATTCTTTCCGATCATTCAATTGTTGAATCTGTGCTTTCCACTTGAAAATTTCTTCTCTCTTGTGCAAAATTTCTTCATCTTCAGTATCCAAGTATCTATCAAGATAGATTTTTTCACTGAAGGGGATCGCATCCAACGATTTGTATGCCACCAACTTCTCTCTATCGAACATGACTCTTTGAACATGAAATTGTAATACCTCTGGCAATTCACTAATAGTGAGTGATTTCTTGACGAACCCTTCGTCCAATTTTACCAAATCCTCACTGAAGTAATTGTCCAAAGAATCGTAAATATTCTTGGGATGATCACTGACATTAATGATCAAACTGAAGAATCGCTCGACCGATATTCTCGGCCTACCGTTTTCGTTAGAGCCAGTAGCCTCTATGGGTGTGATTGTTTGCTTGATTTTTCCATAAAATAGTTTCTTGATCAAGTCGTATTGTTCCCCATCTTCTTCAACTTTATCTGGAACTAACGCAGTCTCAATTTGATAAGTGACGTTCTCAATACACTCTGTCACATCCTGTTGTCTACCTACTTCTATAGTACTCTCCATTTGATCAGTACTTATTGGGAGGAGTTTAGGATCTTTGAGGGTGCCATCTATAGCCATGTCATCTTGTGTGATTTCTTCGGTGTGTGTTATGAACGATTGGTCTATCTTGTGAAGATTTGGCTCAGACCTAAAAGGATTGTTCTCGTCTAACATCTCGACGTCCTGATCTGATGGATGCACTTCTAATCCAGTCACTTCGGTAAACTTTTCACTGGCTGTATCCTCATCCTTCCCATCCTTAAAACTAACAGGTTGCGACAAATGCAAAAACGAGAGATAAGCCAATTCTTTTGAAGGCTGAACACAACGTTTTTCACTATGTATCATCTCATCAAACAAGTGTCTCAAATGATAAATAAACTGTTTTGATCTAGTTATTTCCGCCACTTCTACTTTTCTTCCTCCAATCTTTCTATTTTGTAACAAGTCAAGATCGTTTTCTTCAAAGGTTAAGATCAACTCTCTAAGAGGCTTAATACAAAAGTAGTACTGAAGTAAAGAATTCAAGTAGCACGTATTTCCAATGTTATCCAAACCAGCAGGCCAGTTTTCTGCAGGTAACAAGGAAGGCTCAATTCTTCCACTCCTTAGGAAACTGAGCAAAATCTCCGATTTTTTGTTTTCTGCGATCAATTTCAACGAATGCCTTAACGTCCGGATGTCATTGTCTTCATTACTTTGATTACTGGTGATGATTTTACTCTGAAATTTCGTAATCAATTCAAACTCCGTCGCATTGACGGAGCAATCTAACAACTCATAGGCTTTAGATAAAGTGAGGTTCCCTGGATAATTTACCAATAAGGGTAATTTTGTTTCCAAGTAGTTCAAAAGCAAATAACTCTTTCTGTGTACAGCAACCGACAATAAAGCTTTCTTCAACATAGTGATTTTAGAGGAAGCAGGATTGCTTACATATCCATTTCCACTGCCATATAAATTATCATCCAATTCAAATTCAAATGCAGTTATCACAACTTCATCTTCGGTAATTTCTTCCACTCCCAATTCTTCCAAAGCCATAGATTGGGGAAGAACTTCACGGTCAAGAAAATGGAGCAATCTTGCAGAACTCCTAGCTTTAGCAATTGTTGTTAAATGACGATTAAAGTAAGAATAATTTTTGGTATCATTCTTATAGCTGGCTTTATACATTGCGATTATAACTTCATCGTCAATACTTTCAATCTCTGTAGGATTATTCACTGACAAGCCAAGTAGTTTTAAGGATTCCATGTAGTCATACCATCCAACAAGTTCGCCATGGGTAGACAAGTTCTTCAAATACTTAGCCAATTTGTTGTTCGTAGAGGAGCCGTTTCTGAAATTAATCGTATTTTTCAACGAGTCCACATAATGAAGTTTATTTTTGAGGTCTGAATTGATAGTGTTTTCAAAACACTTGACAATCAATTCATCTTGAAAGTACGAGCAAATATTAAGATTAATCAAGAATGGTAACTGGTTCGAATTGTGACTCTTGAAATTAACCAAACTAATGTGTTTATCGAATTCTGGAATTTTTGAGAAGACCAATGAGAAATTGTCAGAATATGAATATGTCGTCTGAAATTCGTTTCCCGTGAATCTGTTTTCATAGAGTCTACCGAGAAAAAGTAATTCCTGGGCTTTCCTAATGTATGCTTCCTTCAATTCAGGATCTACCGTAAGGTTTGGAGGTATGAGGTCGGTTTTTGATTCATTCAAGGTGAACGACAATTTTTTCAATAAGATGTCTATATCGATTTGTGAATCCAACAGGGTGTTCACTAAACTGATGGTTTTGATGGAATCAGTAGCTGGTAAAAGGATAGGGCCCTTAAGCACCTTGATCATAGTTTTGATACAATGCACAGAATTGGGAGTGGTATCTGATGATAGGGATGGGTGTCGCTTGGTTCCGTCAAGAAACCTTGTTTTTATGGTATTTTCATCTATCATCGAAAAGATTTCCTGTTCGTTGAATTCCGGATTAAAGATAGTGACCCTCATAAGATGGTTTGTAGGACTATTGGAACTCTTGAAAAAGGCATCGTCGAAGAAATCCAGTTCTTGAGGACAGTATCTTAACGAGTCGAGCTCAGATTTATTAAGAATATCGTGAGGGATAATGTGGTACTCATGTTTATCAACAGGTACCGGCAGGAGCGTATTGGTGTCCAAGGTGAGTAGTCTGAAATGATATACTTGTTTCTTTTTGTTGAACAAGAGTCCTCGAATCACCTGCAACGTGCGACCCTGTCCATTGAGAGAGACCTCTTCATATGAGGGAGCATATGCAAGAAGGTTATTTAAAGTTAATGCTTCGTAGTCAAATAAGTTCGACTGGGCCATTTTGCTCAAATTGGTGGAGTAGTCAATCGACTTAGAATTAAGCAAACTAGTGGAGTATTTAATTTTATACGGAACGGACCATTTCAAATCATCCAAGATTCTATTTAATGTTTTGAAAGGATAATTCTTGTAGTCTCCAGGAGCAATAACTGTTGATGGAGCAGGCTCCACCGCCTCGATTTCAGTGATAGACCCAATTTGATTCTCATTTGCAGACCCTGAGCTTGGATTGGAATTGGTTGAACCATCTTGAATTGCTTGGCCGGGCTGTGCCCATATTCCATGATAATTAGTTTTGTCACTATGGTTCAGTGCATCACCGGACAGGGGCAGTTCTGCGTTTTCTCCTGTATCAGATATGGAGGTGTCTTCTATATTGGCAAATGGATTATTGGACTTGAATTGACGGTTAGAACCCTCAGTTTTCGACCGATTCAAGTTCGATTTGGGCGCATTGAACGACCCCGAAACCGTCAGCGACGGTCTGACTTTTCGTTCGCCTCTCGTATTCCGATTGCTTACGGTGGTCCATTCAATTGATGGCGAAGTATCGGAGTCTGTTTGTGAGTCTAGATCTCTGTTCAAATTGCCAGAGGTTTCATTGGACGAATCGCGTTCACTAACTTCAGCTGGCTTTTGGGCATGATTCCCCAGTGTCATGCCGATGTTTTCCACCATGTTTGAACGGGAATGAACGAAGGGTGAAGATAAAAACGTGAATACTTAGCCCGCATGCTTAGTAGTGACTTGACCAAATCGTGATCATTATCTGTCCCTTACGACACGAAGGTGAACTTTTGCGACATTTTATGTTTTATTCACTTGGCGTTAAGCTGCGATACTGCGACATATATTTACATTTTTTCATTGGGTGCAATATGATTTTTCAGTTTTCTACATGTTTGAAGAGTATTTGAATTGGTATATCATCTAAATCCATCTCATAATGTCCACTATAGAGTCCCCGGACATTCCTGACACCGCATTGTCTGGGTCCCCGCGAAAACCGGGACCTCAGGCGATCGATTTCGACAAAATCCGTACCAATTCCGATGGTTCAGTGACTTCAATTCTTAAGCTGGGATTCAATGAAATTGTGGTCAACAACCCATACTTTGCTGCAGGTGGTGGTTTGATGTTGCTCGGAACTTCTCTTGCATTGGCTCGTCTGGGAATCATCAAAAGTAGCAGTTTTGTCTATCGTCAGATGTTGGTAGACCTCGAAATTCCGTCTAAAGACAAATCATACCTCTGGTTCCTCGAATGGATGTCCACCTACAAGCACCGTAGTCTGAGACACTTGTCGGTGGAGACCAACTTTGTTCAGCATGACAATGGAGCTGTCAGCACCAAATTCTCTTTGGTTCCTGGTCCAGGAAAGCATTTGATTAAGTACAAAGGAGCATATATGTTGGTGAACAGAGAGCGGTCGGGAAGGCTCTTGGATATGACAAGTGGTACTCCATTTGAGACCGTCACCTTGACCACACTCTATCGGGATAGATATCTTTTCAGCGAATTATTGGCAGAAGCCAAAAAATTGGCTTTAAAGGCTCGTGAGGGCAAAACCGTCATTTACACTTCTTGGGGTCCAGAATGGAGACCGTTTGGACAACCAAGAAAGAAGAGAATGTTGGGATCTGTGATCTTGGATAAGGGGCTTGGCGAAGGGATTGTGACAGATGTCAAGGATTTTTTGAATAGTGGTGATTGGTACCACAAGAGAGGTATACCCTACAGAAGAGGCTATTTACTTTATGGACCTCCTGGAAGTGGAAAAACCTCTTTCATCCAAGCTTTGGCGGGGGAATTGGACTACAATATTTGTATATTAAACTTGAGTGAAAATAATTTGACTGATGATAGACTTAACCATTTGATGAACCATATCCCTGAGAGATCGATATTGCTCTTAGAGGACATTGATGCCGCGTTCAACAAGAGAGAACAGTCGGAGGAGAAGGGGTTTTCCTCGGGAGTCACCTTTTCGGGGCTTTTAAATGCTCTAGACGGTGTGGCCAGTGCCGAAGAATGCATTACCTTCATGACTACCAATCATCCTGAAAAGCTCGATGCAGCATTACTTAGACCAGGTAGAGTCGATTTCAAGGTATTGATCGATAATGCAAGCAACCACCAAGTGCGGGAAATGTTCTTGAGATTCTATGAGAACGAAACGGAGCTTTGTGATGAGTTCATGGCCAAATTCGACCAATTAGGTGTAAACACGGTGAGTACTGCTCAATTGCAAGGGTTATTTGTATATAATAAAAGGGACCCCAGGCAGGCGATTGAAATGGTGGATACACTTAAGAATCCAAACAATGTTTTTTGAAAATATCCTTCAGGATTGAGCAGAGCTCTCATCGACAACCAAGAAGTATTCAATTTATAAGATGGAATAGCCAGGCTTGGTATTATAATGTAAATAGATTTATAGGAATTTATCAATGACGAAATGACCTAAAAGAGTATAACAGCGGCCAACTGAGCCTCTCATCTCTTCAGCTTTATTCTATCCTTTATACTTCTTCATCAATATCTCATTGGCTTGATTCAATCTCTCCTGGGTGATTTCTCCTTCTACACCAGCAGCACCATTTGCAGAGTCTCCCCCTGCACGGAGGAGTTCACTCATGTAGTTGACATAAATCAAGTAGACCAAAATATCACAATTATCCTTTTGAATTGTGGCCTTGTACTTTGGTTTCCTGACTCTGTTTGTTGATGTTACGGTAGTAGATGAGCTTGGATCTGGGGATTCAGACTCTGTTTCTTCGGAATCTTCAGACTTAAGCTTTGATTGGAGTATTCGTCTGAATCGCGCCTGATTGTATGTTTTCACAGATTGTTTAACCCCTGCCATTGCAACTGTTAATGGGAAGAATAGTTTGGCATAAATATTATGTACACTGATAAGTGAAAAGCGTAAACACGACCAAGCGCACGTGATGACTATAATCGGAATTCCAAACTGTAAAAAGTGCGGAAAAACTAGATCTTGGCTGATTTCGAGACGCTCACGTAATCAACTCTTCAATAACTTTGCTCAAATAGTTAGGAAGCCATCGAAAAGTAGGAAAAGTCTGGAAGTATGTTCTATTGACCTTGTTCCTATTTTCTACACAAAAGTCATCATTGCAACGCCACGGTGATTCTTAATTTTTGGTTCCTTCTTTTCCTCCTGCTTTCTCTCCTATTTCTCGAATAGGCTACTGCTATAACTGCGCAAAAATGTCTAGTGTCGAAATTCGCTTACGTGATCTAAGGTTGCCATTCACGTGCGCCACCAGGACCAGCCCCAGCTTTATCTGTTAATTATTCATGCTTATCTCGCCACTGGTAGACATCCCAAACACCCAATTGGATCTGTGCTGGCGTTTGCTCGAGCATTACACTTAACTTGATCATATCCCGTGTAATTTCCCGCTTTTATCCCGTTCAAACTCCGTCGAAGGTCTTGATTTAGCATGAGGTTTAACTACTCATTAAGCGTGACCATTGCCAGTGTCATGGGCATCCAGGGCGTGCTAGGACTCTCCGAGGGCCCTCACGACAGCTCCGATGAACTCGCCAAGTCTGGAACCATACAGAAGCCCGAAAAACCGCTCCAATACCATGATCCTATGGCTTTTGACAAGATAGTTACCGGAGCCGTAATGAATACCATCTTCACCCAAAAACCCCAACAGCCGAAAGAAGACGACCAATGTCCACCATGCTTCAATTGTAACCTTCCCAACTTCGAGTGTACCCAATTCTCGCAATGTAACCCTTTCACTGGAACGTGTGATTGTCGGGATGGTTACGGAGGAGTGGATTGTTCTGAAGCATTGTGTGGAGCACTTTCAGACGGCAACAAGAATAGACCAATACGAGATGCTAATGATACTTGTCTGTGTAAAAAGGGGTGGGATGGTATCAACTGTAACTTGTGTACCGAAGACAAGTCGTGTGATGCTTTCATGCCCGAAGGCTTGCAGGGAACGTGCTACAAGGCTGGTATTATTGTTAACAAGTTACACCAGATGTGTGATGTGACAAATCCCAAGATTATTTCTATTTTGGGAGGATTGAAGCCACAGGCTACGTTTTCGTGCAATAAGACTGCCCAAGCGTGTGATTTTCAGTTTTGGATTGATGAAAAGGAATCTTTCTACTGTGACTTAGGCAAATGTGTCTTGGATTACGATTTGAAGGCCAATACCACCCATTATAACTGTGAGACTGTTGCCTGTCAGTGTCTCCCAGACCGGATGTTGTGTGGGGAGGCCGGATCCATTGATATTTCCGAATTTCTCACTGAAACTATTAAAGGCCCTGGTGACTTCACTTGTAATGTCAAGGACAGAACCTGTCGATTTTCCGAGCCATCTATGAACGATTTGATTTCCAGTGTATTCGGGGATCCATTTATCACCTTGAAATGTAACTCCGGTGAGTGTGTGCATAAAAGTGAAATTCCTGGCTACGATTTACCCGACCATACTCCTTTAACTTGGGGAAACGTTTTCTTGATCATAAGTGTGGCAGTTATTTGTGGATTAATTGTAGTCACAGCAGTTTACAATATCAACAATTCTCCTTTGTTCAAAAATTCGGATGCTTCATTCGAGTCCTTTGACGTGGACTCTTCTGCCTTAAACAAAAACTTTACCCCTACTACCCTTTCATTTGAAAACATCAGTTTCAAGGTTGCCAATGAACAGACGGTTTTGAACAAAGCCTTTGGTTTGGTCAGACCAAGCGAATGTTTGGCCATAATGGGGGGATCTGGTGCAGGTAAGACCACCCTATTGGATATTTTGGCTGGTAAGAACAAGTCTGGAGAGATTTCAGGATCTATCTACGTCAACGGAAATGTCTTGAGTAAATCCGATTACAAGAAAATTGTTGGATTTGTTGATCAAGAAGATCATTTGATCCCAACCTTAACAGTTTATGAGACGGTATTGAATAGTGCTTTACTCAGATTACCAAGAACTATGAGTTTGAGACAAAAGGAATCGAGGGTTGTTGAAGTATTGAATGAATTAAGAATTTTGAATATTAAGGATCGAGTGATAGGATCTGACTTCAAGAGAGGGATTTCTGGTGGTGAGAAGAGACGAGTTTCAATTGCTTGTGAATTGGTTACATCTCCATCCATTTTATTCTTGGATGAACCAACTTCCGGCTTGGACTCTTATAATGCCAGGAATGTTGTTGAATGCTTAGTCAAGTTATCTAGGGACTTCTCAAGAACGATTGTATTCACTATTCATCAGCCAAGAAGTAATATTGTCTCATTGTTTGACAAGTTATTGTTATTGAGTGAAGGTGATTTGATTTACTCCGGCGACATGATTAAATGTAATGACTTTTTCACTAAGAATGGTTACAAGTGTCCTTTGGGATACAATATTGCAGACTATTTGATTGATATAACCGTGGACCATAAGAGAATTGTCAAGGCTTCTGATTTACCACCACCTCTTGTTAATATTGCTGGTGTAACTACTACTCAAACGGAAGTATCGAATGATCCTCATCTGGAGTTCGTCCAAAGCAATACTGATGAGAATACCGATACCACCAGAGAATGGGAACATTTTGCCGTACATAGAGACGAATATTTGTTTGACCCCATCATAAAGTCGACTCTGGATAACTCAGATGAAACTGACCAACTCGTGCAAATCAAGAATAAGTTACCCGCAATTTATGGTGAATCTCCTTTGGCCATAGAATTAAAGGAGGATATCACAAAACTCAAGTCGAATGCTGTACCATTGGATTTGTCTCATCAATACTTGAAGAAAGCAAATATCTTTACTCAGATTTTAATTTTGTCCTCAAGAACTTTCAAGAACTTATACAGAAACCCCCGTTTGTTATTGACTCATTACATTTTATCTTTCATTGTGGGAACATTCTGTGGATATTTGTATTACAATGTTTCCAATGATATTAGTGGGTTCCAGAATAGATTGGGATTGTTCTTCTTCATGTTGGCATTCTTTGGCTTTTCTTCGTTAACAGGTTTACACTCATTCTCAGCCGAAAGAATCATCTTTGTTAGAGAAAGAGCTAACAACTACTACCACCCCTTCAGTTATTACGTCAGTAAGATATTTTGTGACGTTTTGCCTTTGCGAGTCTTACCACCAGTGATATTGATTAGTATTGCTTATCCAATGATCGGTCTAACGATGGAACATAATGGTTTCTTGAAGACTGTTGGAATTTTGGTGTTATTCAACGTGACAGTAGCTGTGGAGATGTTGATTGTTGGTATTCTCATTAAGGATGCTGGAACTTCAACTATGATTGGTGTTTTGGTATTGTTGTTATCATTATTGTTCGCTGGTTTATTCATCAACAGTACTGACTTGAACTTTCAAATCAAATGGTTAGAATGGATTTCGGTATTCCATTATGCCTACGAGTCGTTAGCTATCAATGAAGTTAAGGATTTGATTTTGAAGGAAAAGAAGTTTGGGTTATCGATCGAAGTTCCAGGTGCAGTTATCTTGAGCTCTTTCGGATTCAATGTAAGCGCGTTCTGGAAGGATATTCGCTACTTGGGAGGACTTGGAGTTGTATTCCTTGTTCTCGGATACATCTTCTTGCATTATTTCACAGTCGAGAGAAGGTGAATGTCCTTGGTCTAATGAGGGCCTTTAAAAGTTCTTATGTAGCCAGTGTTGGGATAGCAGATAGAAGTAATTAAAAAATAGATTTCTAATTCAATGAAGTTACTATTTGTCTGAAGTCGTAAGTGGGGATCAATCTTTGAACATCTTCTTCGGCTTGAGTTTAAACCATGCGCCTCGTTGTATATTCTATATTTTATGTGTGTCTATACCCGTGGTATGGGAGAACAGTACCATAGAGAACAGGAACAACGAAGCAAGAAAGCCTCTAAGCCAAACTCCAACCCCGATAGGCATAATGGGGCTTTCAAGCCACTAATCCTGGTCATTTCCAAGCTTGCACCAGTCAAGAATGTTCTTCTTCCATCACCAATCTCTCCAATTGATGCTACCGAACTCAGTACTATACTATAAATTTTTATTTTATTACTTGGATATCTGTATATATGCAATAGTCGTGATAAATCTTAACCCAACCTTCGGAGGATTTTTTTTCGAACTAGAAGCTATAGAGTATTGGTTCTTGTATAGGCTGCAAATATGTCGCGCGACATACAAGTTTAGTGATAATCAGAGGCATCTTTGGACTCTACTATGAATGCTTTCAATAGTCATACTGAGCTGGGATTACTTAGGAGAGACCGTTTAGCCAAACTCTCATTTTCTCTCCCAACAGTTGTATAAATAGCCAGTATATATGGTGAGAGCACCAACTACGTAATATAACTTTCTATTTTCTTTGTTAATTTCTAATAAATACAAACGAGAAGTAAAGGATATGAAGCAATGGCCCATACTTATCAGGCCAGCTATGGGTGCTCTTGCATGATTTTTTGGTACATATGTTTTTTCAAATCAGCGACGTTCAACCTATCTTTAGGAACGTCAAATTCGAAGTCTTCGTAAGACATTGGTGTGGTTACTGGCTCATCAGTGGGGTCATGATACCCTGCCAAGTAAGGATGCTGTAATGCTTCTTCCACAGTAATTCGTTTAGCTGGATCAAATTGTAAGAGCCTCTTCAATAAATCGAGACCTAACGGATTAATTGGGACCTTACCCATTTTCTTGATTCTCATAGGATGATTGTTGAGAACATTATCAATATTCAATTTTTTCTTGAAAGGTAAAGTCTTGATGTATGCCCTTGCTCTAGGAGATTTGATTGACTCCAAATCAGAGCCGGTGGGTGTACCCAATAATTCGAATATAAGAGTGAGTTGGTTTCTATAATCACTCCCGGGGAATAACGGGATATAAGTTAAGAGTTCACCTAATATACAACCAACTGACCATAAGTCAATGGCAGTTGAGTATTGAGAGGCTGTAAGCATGATTTCGGGTGCTCTATACCATCTAGTGGCAACGTACTCGGTCAACTGAGAAACACCAGAAACAACACCCGCGGTATCATCTTTATACTTGGCACGCAAAGTATCGAGTCTGGCCAAGCCAAAGTCACAGATTTTCAAGTCACAGTTGTCATTGACCAAGACATTGGAAGGCTTCAAGTCTCTATGAATAACATTGGCACTGTGGATATACTTGAGGCCCCTCAACAACTGGTAGGTGAAATATTTGCAATGCTCATCGTCGAGAATGTGGGTATGGATGACATTTGACAAGTCTGAGGGCATGAACTCTTGGATGAGGTAAACCTCATTAAAATGATCAAAGTCTAGCGGCTTTTGGACGTCGAAGAGCTGGATGATATTTTCATGGCCCCGGAACTTGGAGAGAAGCTTGATCTCACGAAGAGTACGCAAGCAGAACAATGGCTTGTCAAAAGGTTCGACCTTCTTGATTGCAACAGGAATATTGGTGGGTTCGTGGAGAGCCAGACACACTATACCATAGGCACCTTCACCAAGGACCTTGTCGACCTTAAAGCTTTGAGACACATTGAACACCACCTTTCTGGTCATACGAAGCTCGGGCACCTTCCAAGTAGGAGGAGGTCTGGTGGAAATCATGAGTGATGGGGATTGGAATAGGTAATCGTAGGGGCATTCCTGGGGATATATATTACGGTCGGAGACGATGCGCAGGGTAGGGTGTGCATTGGAATGGGGAGGATTAATGGTCATATCACATACAAAACACGCATGGGGATATCCATTGAAGGTGAAACGAAGAGATGTGTGGTTGCAATGTTTCAGAGGAATGAATAGGAAGATTGACGGGGTTTGGCTGAAAAATACCCGGTATCATGAATATTATTATTGGCGCTACCGGGGTATATATACCAGGCGTGAAACAGAAATCAATGAAGTCACCTGTATGACACAGATAATAGCCGTGACCCTTTCATCCACAGATGCATCTGAAACTGGTGGTTGATTAAGTTTAAGCTTTATTTAAGCTTTTTTTAATTATCTGCGTCGATCAAGTTTTACGAGTTGTTCCCAATGAGGCAGTCCTTTGCAGTAGATACCCTGGGATAATGCAGCTGGCGGAGAAGATCCCGAAAAGTCCGGCCGCTCATAACGAAAATCGTACGGTTGAATGACGAGGGAGGGCATCCCGACGTTTGGGTGCTGTTTTGCGTGAGCTTCTTTGCTTATTCCTTGCGTAAGTCATGCTACAGGTACGCTGGATCTCACAAGCGGAACAATCGGGCCATCTGCCCATTGAAATCTCGTTTCATCGGCGCTCTATTGTTGAGTCCCAATTGGGATTAGAAAGGATTTTTGACACACACATGCTACCAGGTGGAATCTTCTTGGGCACAAGACTTGAAACGTGAGTCTCTATCCCTGGGTGCTGGTCGACACAAACAGTTTGCTCGTGTTGTTATCAATACCTGGCACTATACTGGCCAGCCCAGGCCTGGCTCTGGTAGGAGTTATTTTCGTGACATTACTTTATTTTCCTTAGTGGCCACAAAATTTTTCATCTCGTGAACGAAGGAGTGGCTCTAAAACAAACCGAGGTTTAAGAAGTAGCCTTACAAAGCCGAGAAGAAGTAGCATACAAACAAACCCGAGGGGCCACGAGCAAAGCGCAATAGGTCTTGGATAATAAGCAGTTATCATGCAAAGAAACTTCTTTTTCGAGATTCACAATAGAAAACACTAAGCCTTAATCTTGAGATGTACCACAATAGTATAATTCACAGTCTAATTGTTGGTGAGCACAGACAATCATTGCATTGTTGGATAGTTTATTGTTACACACTCTTGAAGAGCATCAGCTGGGCCATGTCTACAACAATGCTCATCGGATGTTTCTCCACTTCTCCAAGTATATGACCATCTAGAGCATATGCCTCCCTTTACACAAATCTCTAACAGCCCCGCAACAGATCTGAAAGAAGGCTCAACTTAAAAATCAAATTGCTTTTGCTGAGATGACATGAGAAGTGACTCTTTCAGGGTCTAGAGTTGTTTAGGTCATAAAGTGACTCTATGCGAGTGTGGATGGTGGGCGACGCACCGGTTTAAATGACGCATCTTGATTACAAGATGTCGACAAGCCTAGCCCCCTCCTTAGCACCAGTAGATTGGCTCATGTATTGATAAGCCAATATAATCATAGTCTATCATATACGTAGCCCTAGTACCATTATAGTAGCCCCGGCCAAATCTTCACATGAGCGGCGCTTTTCGACAACTTCTCAGATCGTACGGCCTTACGTTGGAAATCGCCTCACATGTCATTCGAATGTTATAATTTCTTCACTAGCATGGGATCTTGAACTCGGTCGTTACCAGGAGCTCCAAACGTCGACATTGCTCGGAACCTCCTGGTGTTTACGATACGAATTCACATCTACGAATGTCTTGGACAACAGGTTCCAGAAGCAATTGTTCAGGACTTACACAAACTCGTAAAGGGAACCCCAAACGAAAAGCCAAACGAATAGAGAAGCCGGAGTATCCGGGCAAGCTAGTGCTGGAAAATTAATATTTAGTCATCGTTTGACTGCCAATCATTGGCAGCAGACACACAGCGAATCTCTTTGGGAACGATAGGCTCGAACTGTCCTGGCAATCTTTTCTACAAATCGAAGTAACCGGACTTATTCTTATCATCATAGCCTACTTTACCCATTTGGAATAGACTTCCCCTAAGATAAGCGGACTTCCATGATAACAAGATTGTCTCCTTTCTCTAAAATCTGCCAACATCCATGAAGTATCCGTAATATTTCAACATGATCCACTTTTTTTTTGACTCTGTGACAATTCTTTACTTGGGCGCAATTGACTGTACCCTGTTCATTGACTCAATTTGTGGAATCATCAATTTCATATATATATATAAATATACAACCTGGTGTCCAATTAGAAAGCCCGGATTAGAACTGTTCGTATTGGAGTTCTTGTTGTCATACTGGAGTTGCCCAATGTATGTTTTCAAACTCTAGTGAAGGTGAACATCAACACTTCGGCTGCGAAAAATATTGATACTCAACGTGAGTAGACTTTAATATTTAGGAATTTCGATTTTACTCAAAACAATTCTTTCAATATATTGAGTCTACGAAGATTGAGTCTTTCCTACTCATGCTGCAATAAGTTTCTGACGGTCAGAAGGAACCATTTGTCGCGTACTGTGGACTAACCACTCTTTCGAGATAATCAATAGAATGAGTAATTATGCTTATTTGGAGGGTGTTGAGTCTGTGGACTCAAACTATATCAAGCCCTAAAGACTGCTTGGTTACAATTATAGCAGATGAAAGATTTTTTTAAATGAGTTGAGGTTTTCTCAAACTCATGGTCACCTCAATAATTCTGAAGTTTCTTGATATCCGTTGTTGTGCTGAATGCTCTAAATTCTTGGGTCAGACATAAATACCCATTACCTAACAACAATGATGGGAAAAGGACCACTAGTTGAGCTAACTGACGTTTGATTTTGATATGCGTTACTTTTTAAATTCTGAATCCAGTCGTCTGACTATTTCACACTCTTAGGAGCTAAATCTTGTGATTACTTCATAGTGGTTCCGCTTGCTGTATAACTTCGAGTGGCTGGTGATATCATTCACAAAACTCTCGATTTTGAATCTTTTTTATCACTTGTCGTGAAGCACTTCCGTCCTTTTTGCAACCGTTGACTTGAAGGGTTGCCCCCATGTTTAGGACATTTGTAGTTTTCCGAGCTTGGGTGATGGTGAAATCAGACCTCTTAGATGATCCTTATTGGGCAACATATAGTGTGTCCTTTTAAGTTTTGCTCTCTTGGACATTTGTATTGAAGCAGTTCAGCCCTTTCTCCAATGGAGTGGGATTCGATTAAAGAAATCTAGCAACAGCCAACATTTGTCTTCGATTATCATCCGATGGGAAAGCCAGCATCTACATCATAGCATATGTATATGAATACTCTGGTAAGCTGAGTAATATCCATTGGCCTAGTAAATTTGCAGCTAGTATCTACGAATTTTGGAGATCACGTGACTCTCATCACGTGCAAAATAAGTGATCTGAGCGCTTTAGGAACAAATATCGCAACGAACTAGGCAACTTGTCCGAGTGGTTAAGGAGAAAGATTAGAAATCTTTTGGGCTTTGCCCGCGCAGGTTCGAATCCTGCAGTTGTCGCCATTTTTTTAACTTTTTGCCTAGGGCAGGAGTGGGGAAAGATGACTACTGTGAAGATTAACGAATCCCACCAACAACCTGGAATTGTATTCCCCACCTTCATTCGAAACAGATCGTGACCGCCCCCACACGGGACCCACACGAGAACCCTCTCAGGTACAGATATCGACTGGAAGTGACAGAATCGACCCTTCAACACGGTTGGAGATGCCTTAAGCAGAAACAAGAAGGAATGTGCGTAGGTCTGTAAAGAGGTAGAAAGTTGTAAGTGGTAACCAATACTGATCGTGATAATGCTTACGATAGAAAAAGAGGGGGGAGGGGTATTTGTGTGGTAGATAAGAACAGAAGAAATGTCTCTGGGCTGGGAAAGACCCATGGCGGTCGAAAGGCGGTGTAATTCCAAAAGGCACCAGTTGGATGTCAGAGGAAAGAGACGTATGATTGCAAAACGCACAAAGATACGCACCGACAATAGAGGATCATGCATACAGATTGTTGGAAGAGAGTCACATATACGATAAGCAGACAGTAGACAATATTGGATAGAGGTGAAAATAGACATCCTTCGAGTGGCTTTGTTCCACAGTTGTTGGAGTGCCAGCTCTCCTCTTAGAGCCGGTGGGCCAATTTAGCCAGTGTGCATTCAGTGACGAGGGGTTCGTGGGTTGATACCAGCAATAGACAGTGGTGGTACGGAATGTCCATTGAAAAAAGGTCATACAATGTAACTTGCGTTTGAGTGAATGTCGTTTATCGATGGGACAACTAACCAACGAGACATTCAATTTCCTCTTGATACTTGCTTCTTGTTGAAAATTTTCACTAGGACTGGCTTCGACTTCTGTTCAACACCTGATGTCGTCATCATGTAGACCTCCACTCTCACTCTCCTCATCGTCCGCCCAGGTCGTCTTTTGTACACTCTCTTGACCTCTTTGTACCCACTATTGCGTGGCTTACGTCTAGATCGATTTACGGGGCCGACTTACGACCAAAGATTTCCATGTCACCAGCCTAGAGCCCATCGATCACCGACTCTTATACCTCCAGATTCCATCTTCTTTCCCTTATCATCACATCGACGAAATCTCGTGACAACTCGACCATTCGTGTGCTGTTAACTATTGCGTGCTTTGGAGGTTCCTGTATTCTGTTGCTCACACTATCATCACCCCATCTTCCCCACGATAGTGAATCCCCGAATTATCCATCCCAACCAAACCGTCCAACACCAAGTCTTTAATCATTAACAGAACATCCATCGCGTAACATCCACACTCTTCAACAACTGCCTTCGTTCTACTATTTACAACTTCCTGTTCAACCTCGTTCATCTTCCTGTTCATATCCCTCCTATCATGCCTGATAAATCCCCTCCTCCATCATCTCCCACAACAAATGTATCCAATGGTCCCTCTGGCGGCGCCCTGGGCCTGGACATCGACCTTGGCATCATTCGTAACATGATCGAAAACCAGAAATCCATCAAAGGCGTCAGAAATACCGACGTGGACTGGTTCCTAAGAGAAAACAGCGTTACCATGCACTCAGCCAATTCCAATCCAGGCGACTACGAACTGAAGTCTGCAACTCCCGATCCCGTCAAATCCCCCAGTTCTCCCGCTGCTCAGTCCATGCCTCATCTCAAGACCACCATATCCAACTCGAACGAGAACTATGTCTCCAAGACCAAGCCTTCAGAACCAGCTGTGCTCCCTGAAAACATTGCATCATCACCTCCTTTGCCCCCATTGGACCGCATAAACTCCCCTGTTTCTAGAAGAAGGAAGAGCAGTGTGTCCAGTATGGGCAGTGCCGGCAGTACAGGAAGTTCAGGAGGAGGTTTCTTCTCCAAATTAAAAGGTAAGCTTGGTCACAAGGAAGTTCCAGTACCCAAACTATCGTCAATTTTTAAAGATAACTACGATTTGGGTTTAGAAAGAAGCAACACAGAAGTGCTGCAAGAAGCGGCTCCAAAACCTGGTTTCTCTCCAGCACCTAGTGATCCCAAAAATCCCAAAACCGACTTAAGGAGAACACTATCGGTACCCACTACCAGACAGTCCCCCAGACCGGAAGCACGGAAAGAAATTATATTGGAATCAATTAATCGAAAAAGCTCCTTGGAAAACTATCCATTGCGTGAAGAAACCGCCTCAGATCCCCGTTTGGAAGAATACATCAAGTTTTACCAGCAACAACCCCGCAGAGCATCATTATCCAAGGCCAACTCGGTTTCCAGTGGTTTGGACGGGGAATCTCTTCCTAGTGCATTGATAAATGGCTTTGACAATGTAACCTACAAACGGTCACAGTCTTATTCTGGCCCTTCTCATACTTCCGCTGCCACTGCGTCTGCGCCAGATTCAGGCTCTGGTAGAATTTCATCATTTTTAAGAAGAAGATCTACAACTGTCTCCAGTTCTCCTGCTCGTACCCCCACTGCTCCGCCACTGGATTCGATTAGAAAGAGTTCTGATCCCCCCATGCCTCCTCCATTATCAGCAATTAGCAATATTCATATCCATCCAAGTTTCAAGGAATTAAAGCCGTTGAAAAGAGTTGCATTCCATCTGTCTACATTCTTGATTGATCCACCTCAACAGATCCCTTCAAGGAACCCCAGAAAGGGTAATGTCGAAATCTTGCCCGGCGGCGTAGTGAAGATCAATCCATTAACAGAAGAAGAAAAGTTGGCGGTTGAAAAATCTCAAATGGGACACGGGGGTGGAATTGTTGTCGGTGGGAGCTTCTCCTTAGGGAGCGGAACTTCAAAGGAAGCACTTCCAAAAGATGCTCCTGCCATCACACCACCAGCGAAGGACCCACTTCCAAAAGATGCGCCTCTCCACGCAGAATCGACAAAGGAAGATTCTCCCGTCTCCGTGGAAAATGAAGGTGAAGAGGACGCTGCTGTCGACACACATGCAAAACTGTTGGGCATTGATAAGCCAATGATTTCACACGGTCAACACAGTTATAATATTCCAGTTCAGAAGATGGCTTTGGATGCAATGTATACGAGATGTTGTCATCTTCGTGAGATTCTCCCTATTCCTGCTATTCTCAAGCAAATACCGAAGGGCTCTATGGCTCCATTACCGGTTTTGCAATTGAGAAACCCCACTCCTACACTAATTGAAATTCAAACCTTTGCTGATTTTATTCGTATTGCTCCTATCATTTGTGTATCTTTAGATGGTGTCAGTCTCACTTTTGAACAGTTTAAGATTATTCTTGCTGCCATGAGCGCAAAAACACAACTTGAAAAATTGAGTTTGCGTAACACGCCTATTGATAATGACGGATGGTCTTTGTTGTGTTGGTTTTTGTCTCGTAATAAAGTTCTCAGTCGATTGGATATCACTCAGTGTCCATCGTTATCAGTCAATGTTTTGAAAAAGAGAAAGAAGAAACCTAATGAGAAAGAGGAAGAGCCTAGAATGATATCTAATAGAGAAAATAGATCCGAAATGGATTGGTCGTTGTTAGTTGCCACACTTGTGGCTAGAGGGGGGATTGAAGAATTGATTTTGACTGGATGTTGTATTGGCGATCTTGATGTGTTTGAAAAATTAATGAAATTAGCTGTTCTGAGAAAAACTACTAGATTGGGGTTGGCATACAATCAATTGGGACCAAAACATTTAAAAATATTGGTCGAAAACTGGATGTTTCAACCGTTTGCAGCGGGTTTAGATTTGGGCTACAACGACTTCCTGTCAAATAGTATCAACAAGATCTTCTTAGACTATGCAAGAACTCCAGGCTTTCAAGCAAAATTAAAAAATTCTAGTCTTGCATTCTTGAGTTTGAACTCCACTAATATGCTCTTCACTGATTCTTTCAAGCAAGTTTTGGAAAACATCATTTTGAAATTGCCTAATTTAAAGTACTTGGACTTATCAAATAACCAAAGACTTTTTGGTACGCTTGGTAAGTGTACTTCTGATTTAGCAGGGGGCTCTTCTACACCATCTTCGGCCTCCAATTCGTCAACCATGTCATCATCGGCATCGAATGCTTCAGATTCGAGTGCTGAGGTTCAAGGGGACTCTTCTAAGATCACCACTTCTTCAAGATCGACCTCGAAATCGGGACCGGAAACACACCCTGATGCATCTTCTCCGTTATCTGAAAACTCAATCATCTCATACTTCACCTCGAAGTTTCCATTAATACCGAAGCTTGTGCGGTTTCATCTTGAAAACAACAATTTTGGTGAAGATTCCATCAACGCGATTGCCAGTGTCCTTCCGTTCTGTAAGAACTTGGGATACTTTTCACTAGCTGGTAACAAGATGGGTTTGTCGGCCATTTCATCATTAATTCAAGGAGTGAAAAACTCCAAGACTTTGATCACTTTGGATTGCGAACTTGATGGTTTCCCTAGTTTCATCAAGGAGAAGATTGGGTTGTACACAATGAGAAATATGGAGAGATTATTATATAATACTACTAAGGGAACAACAGAAGAAAGTATCTCATTTGAATCCGAATCTCTCACGGAACAGTTGAACAACATTTTGGAGATGAAATCAAAACTGAAGTTGGATTTGAAATCAGAAGAAGTAACCAAATTTGTTGATAGAGCCTACAAGATCAAGAGCGAGCTCAAGACCGCCATTGAGGAATTGTTGAAACTACAGTTGAAAAGTGAGCTCAATTTAGAAGGTAAGGAAACACTCATCAAATTTATTTTCATCGATTCGTCAATTGAAAAGGGATTGCAATTGATTGACCCCTCATTGATCGAATTAAGTGATCTGAAGTTTTCTAGTGCTTTATTGACTGCAGCAGAAGACGAGAAAAGTAAACTTTCTAAGTTTAGAAATGATCAACAATCGAACGCTCATGAGGAAGCTAATGCTCAAGATGAATCCAAGTTATTACTCCCAAAAAGAGATATTCCAAGCGGTGTTTCTCCATTAAATGGATCCAGGTCTAGTAGTAGAACTAACTTACAAAGCTTGAACAGACAGGAGGGTTCATTGTTGAAATTATCAAGACTTCACGACTACCATGTGACTGACCAAGGATCAGCCGACTTTTTAGAATCTTTGGTTGGTCTATCTGGAGAAGAGATAAGACAAAAGTTGATGAGTATTGACTTCACTGATTTAGACAAAATCATTGGGTACTTGGATAACTTGAAGAAAAAGGGAATTTCTTTGGAAAATGTGTTTAATTTGCATCAGACTGATCCTAATGATACATTAAAACGTGAAGGTATTGATTTAGAAGAACTTAAACAGAAATTACAGAAATTGGCAGGGATTTGTACGGAAAATCTGGGTAAAGCTTCAGAAGCACCGCTTGCCTCAGCTCAGGTAAAGGCTGAAGAGAACAATTTTGAAAATGATATGCCAATTGATCACGGCACTATTAACGACGCATACGACCAAGTTTTGAGCAACTTTGCATCAAGAAAATGAGTTTATTTCTTGCACACCAATAGGTGTTTTACATAATGTACCTTATTAATAAGTATATACATACATTTTATCATCAATAGATGCGAATTATAATACAGTTGATAAGTATGATGGGCTAGCCAGTAGGGGATCATTAGATGTAAAGGAGATGGTGCAAAATTTCATGATCGATTGGAATTTGAAGTTCGGATTGTGTTTCTGAGAAACCATTTGGTCTGATTTAGCATCTTTTTGATGGTATTCAATAAAAGGAATCGAAACTCTCGCTATTCATTTGATGAGATCGTTTGATGTATGAATGTGTCTATGAACTTTCCCATTTTGGATTATTTTGATATTTAGTGAGACATGAAGGTTCTATCCCCAAGCTTTTGAGTTTCTGTATCTCTTTCCAGTCTAATATTCATCATCAGAGTCAGCCACTTGAGGCTTCTTTGCCGTGTCGAAATCATCGTCACTGTACTCTCCACCTTCTTCCGCAGGACCTCCGTTTTTGTCCGCTTCTTCCTCCAAGTCTTCACAAGCATCAATCCAATCGGAATAGATATCAATAGGTTGTGATAACGAGTGAATGGCTGTTTGGAAACTCTGGCCACAGATCTTGCAATGAAGTTCTCCTAAAAGATTCTTCTTATCCATGGCACAAATCACTGACTTCTCATGATTACAGAACAAGCACGTGAACGTAACATCCAATGTTTGTTTGATCTT
This sequence comes from Suhomyces sp. yHQL142, assembly GCA_030582675.1. Classification (NCBI taxonomy): domain Eukaryota; kingdom Fungi; phylum Ascomycota; class Pichiomycetes; order Serinales; family Debaryomycetaceae; genus Suhomyces; species Suhomyces sp. yHQL142. The sequence goes on from JAJMGU010000026.1 coordinate 129,387, forward strand.
CTTCTGTGGCTTGGCAGACGACTTTCTCTTACCCATGTTGATATGTTTTGTTGATGTTGTAATGGCAAACTTGAACGTGTTGGTGATGCTTAGTTTAACTTTCTTTTGTTAGCACATTTTCTGGTTCGCGCACGACATTCAATGAATAAGTATAGCCTTGCCATTATTTAGTTCATTATCGATTTATAGGTAAGTTGTATTAGAGTAAGGGGCCTGTGGGTAAATTGTGTGGTTGTTGTCCTTGATTTTTAATTGTTCGCAAATCAAATTTCAACCACGTATCTTCCAATTCGTCCCGTTCTATAGATCTATGACTAAGAAGTTATGCTATCAATTCACATACTTCGTTTCCATTTCTAGTTTATTCGTCATGTTGTTAATAAAAATAACGTCCATCTTCTGTATATCTTCCGCTTCAAATAAGCTGTTTCTTCTTCTTTCTTCTCAACTTTTCGGATTTATCATCAGTTGAGCCTTCTTCTTCAATCTCATTTCGAGTCTATACTTTTCAAATTTCAAATTCTCACCCCTCGCATCAGTGGAACGACGAGGGGATGCTGTCCTTGATGATTCTTGGCTACTACGGGCACTTCCCGTATAGCTCATGGTAATCTTTAGCTTCGGATTGTATGTATTATTGAGCTTGAGGCCAAGTTCATAAAGCTTCAAGTCATTATCTCTATTTTCATAGAGCTTGGCTGCGTCTTTGTATAAATGCAAGATGAATTCGCTTGTTGATGCATGGTTAGCGATTTTCGATGTAATGGGATAATGAAGTAGTAAGGATAAACTTTCACCAAAATCGCACGTTATAAGTTCGGTCTTCAATTGAATCAAAAGTTGAATTGTCATGTACATGATGAGGTCTGGGATAGCAGTGATACTATTACCAGTGTGATTTGAAAACTGCGATGCAATGAGTTTGTCCCAAAGAGATATAGGGGTCGCCAAATCGTTCCCTAATTCTCTCAAAAGGATAAGCCTGAGGTATCGTATAATCCAGAGTTGAGTTTCTATTTTGAGTTTTTGAATCAAGTCATAATGGATGAGCTGATCCACTTTCATAAGATTAACGTTGAACGTTTCAATTGACTTCCATAATACTTCCTCGCCCTCATAAAAACGCGATATTATGCCACTCTGAACCATTAGTTTGTTGAAAATGGCAAACAAATCGTGTTTCAAATAGTGTATATCATAAAGACTCAAGATCAGTAAATCGTCAGAGGAAAAGGTGTTGGTGCCGGGAATGATGGTTGCCTCTTTATAGAGATTGATGTAGATTAAACCCAAAATCTCGTGGATTCCTTGTTTATAACCCACTTGTGGGTTGCATTTAGCCCATACATAGAGCACCTCTATAATTTGCAGTTTGGTAGTAAGAGCAGTAGGATTGGATGCTACAAAGAACTCCTCTCCAGGGAACAATCTATCGATATCAAGAAGAATCGTCTCCAAAAGCTCAAGATCGGTGTCAGTGGCGATATAAGGCGGGGTCAGGCTCCTCGACTTATTGGGACTCTTCAATGGGTCTTCCGACGACGAGACTCTCGTGAGAGGTGTTCTCTTCAAGCGACGAATATGGACCGCGTCCCTTTTAACACTCGACTTTCGTGAAAGGTCCTGTTCTTTATAGAACGGCGAATCGGGGGGAAGTTTCCACCACGGCACCATCATCTCGGTTCGTTTGGTCAACTCATGATATACAACTCTCAGGTCGCTTAGTTTACTACCCCAAGTCTGGATCTTCAAGCTGTCCGTGATCAAGCACGCTTTCCAGATAAGGGTCCGGGTGAAGTGGGAGTTGTGTGATGGAGAGTAGTCGTTGTCGGTGATGGCCGTCTTGAAGCTTGCGAGGTTGCCTTTGTATTGGTTTATGGTGAGCAACACTCTGGAGATAATGTCGTTCTCCTTTAGCATAGTGAGATAGGATCGGAGAATGGGTTCACAGGTAGGAAGAAGAGAGTGTCTTGATAAGCTAGGCACTGTTTATGATCGTGTTGGTACCATTTATGGGGTGGTGGTTTATGGAAAAGAGGTGAGATGAAATCAAGTAGTTTCATATTTGTGCTGCTTAATTACGTCTGGAAATGCGAATTGACGGGCAGTAACAAAGAAGAGACGTATAATTAGAGGAATAAATTGGGATGGGGGTAGGGGAACTTGGGGCTCTTTATATGTGGATAGAGGGGTGTGGGATATGGCTCGACAGGGTGGAATAGAGGTATTGAGGTTCTTTGGAGTGTCTTGTAGTGGTACGTATAGCTGCTTGTCAAATGTGGAGAAATACACTTTGTATGCGAGTTGTTGCGAAAGAGAGAAGTTGTTTGAGGGTGGCAGGAAGAAAGGGGCAAAGGGGGGAGGGTACGATAGAGGGGGGATGAAGCAATTGGGACACTACAGATCTCGAAAGAGTAACAAGAAGAGGTCTAGAAAAAAATTTGTTGAATTTTGCTGGAAATTGAATGTAAGAGTGTACAATTATTGTAAATTTATATAAATTAACCAAAATTGATATCTTTTTAATTTATGATCAAAGATTAATCGAACTTTTCATTTTCTTTTAGAAAGACTTCCCACCTTCTTTATCTCATTTCCAATCTCTTGTTTCCTCCCCTTTCCCATATACCTCCTCTCTTAACTTTTGCACCCATCATCGTTCAATCTCGTACCAGCGCACGACCGATTATTTGGTATATCTGATGAACCAATCTACATACAGCATACCTTCTAGAACTCCACTTTCAACCCATAATCATGTCGCAAAGCTCTCGTTCGGAAGAGTCACAAGCCCTTCAAACCAACTTGGACCAATTGGCCAGCTTGGAGAAAGAAATGAGTGTAGCTGAGAGAGATGCAGAAGTTTTCAGAATCCAAAGAACTCAAAACATATACAAATCTCGTCGAGACATCTTGAAGAACATTCCCAACTTCTGGTACATCGTGGTTGCCGAGAATGATGATTTTGCTGAGTATATCAGTGTGGAAGACTTGAAATACTTGGAACATATCGAGAATATCTACGTGCATTATAAAATTTCAGAAGTCGAAACTCCCAGTGAGGAGGACCTCAAGCATTTCAAGGACTTCTCAGTGACAATTGCATTCAATTCCAACGATGGCACAGTTCCAAAGCAAGAAGTTACCAAGCACTTCAAGACAATCATCGAGGAAGGGGAAGAGAAAATCATTTCTGAGCCAGTGCTGGTGGAATGGCCCACGGAGCTTAAAACAATCAACCCCACCTATATCAAAGATACCAAGGGTAAGCAATTGAGCAAGGACGATAAGAAGAACTACAGATTAGGAATGAAATCGTTCTTCTCGTGGTTTGCATGGACCGGAGAGAAGCCAGGAAAGGAGTTTAGAAATGGTGAAGATTTGACTAGGTTGATTGTAGACGATTTGTTCTTGAACGCGTTGAAATACTACGTGCTAGCATTACCAAATGATGAAGAAGATAGTGATGAAAGTAACGAAGAAGATAGCACTGAAGGTGAAGAATTGGACTTGAGTGATGATGAAGTGCCAGAAAAAAAGAGATCAGTTGACGAAGATGGGGCAGCAAACAAAAGAAGAAAGTAAGAAAAGCATAAGATTAAGGAGAAGAGATATCAAGTGTCTTCGACATTATCCTGATCGACAATCATTGTCAATTTTTACTCATGCAATTGTTCATTACTTTGTAGTTAGCCAACCTATCAAATTGCACTCTCTCCTTTACCATTAATCATAGTAAACCTATAATATACCTCTATAGCCGCTCAATGGTACAACTGTATTGTGATCGTAAAACTCATGATAAAGGCCCCTATACACCTGAAGGGTCCAAACCCACAAGTAGAGTATTGAAACAACAATATGGTCCCTGCATCTGTAACAAATTGTAACAAATCACCGGTTCGCAGCTACTTCGAACTCGGTCAATGGTTCCAACTAGACACCAAAGAAAGTTGAAGCATACATAAAAACAGTAGTGAAACGGGACGGAAGTGATCTCTTGGCTTTATCCGAAGTGTCTCCGCCACGGAACATTTTGAGAGTCGTCTTCCGTTGTCTACACCTGAAATCCCGCCCTTTCCCCGTTGTAGTCCAGCTTAGTAATAATCGTTCCCTCTTCTTTCACAGGATACTCCACGAATTGTATATAAGACAATAGGCATCCCCACAAGATTCTTCTTTCCATTAACACAAACAACATGGCCAACCCTAGTGAAAGAATCATTGGTCATATGAACCAAGACCATCAGTTGGCATTGGCAGACTACCTTGTGGTATACGGAGGCATCACCAACGCCGACGAATCCACACCTGCGATCACGGAGATTGATCTCAAGTCATTGACCATTGAGTACTATGTGAAGAACGAAAAGAAGTCCATAACTTTCAAGTGGGACGACCTCAAGGAAAACAAGAACTTGAGCGTCACAGAATGGTCTGACATCAAGAACAAGTTGGTTTCGGCTGCCAAACACTCGGCTGCTGAGCGTGGTTACTCTCACAATAGAATCACCAAGGTTGTACCAACGACTCCTATTTCCTACATCATGTGGCCATTTGCGATATCCTTGATCATCAATGCCTACGATCCAACCATCTTGCCTCGTTTACTTGATAATGAACCTATTTTGAAGAGCGTGCTTGGTTACGTGCCATCCATCGCTGCTTCAATCTATGGATTCTCAGCCAGACATGCATTGACCCTCGCCGTGACAATGTTCCTGATTCACGCTGCCGAAATTTTATTTATCAGTTTACCACTCTTGAGAAAGTATAGAGCTCCTCCTGATGTCAGAAACAAGTGGATTGTATTACACTTTTTTGAAGGTTTCTTTGTGCTTCTCAGATTAAACAAGTTGGTCAAGTCCTTGGGCGAGTAACCAACTGTTGTATTATATGTTACATTGTCTTGACTAGTAGAAAGAGTTGTGACGATTTAATAAAGGATTGAATATTTATACATCTGTAGCCTCGTTTGAGAAATCAAAAGGTACAGAAGGACGATTTTGAAAATCCGTTTGAACCTACTGCTTTGGAACCCGTGGATAACCATTTATGCTCTTTACATTCCTTGGGTATAATAATTATAACTAAAGCTATAGGCTCATATTACGTGATGTGACAGAATCTACGATTATAATACCATAGGCAAGAACCTGCGGTAAAGAAATAAACTTTCACGATTGTAATATCGTCTTTTTGAGCTTCTGGGCCCTGACTTATCTAAAAGTTTGTTTGCATACACATTCTATGCCAAAGCGGTTGTTGAACTTGAATGAATAATCTAGCGATTTCGGGGGTTAAAGAATGATAGCCTTTGAAAAGGACATCAACTTAGACAGGCAAGTCAATGTCGATGCAGTTCTAGACAGTATATGAATTACAGACCGTTACTTGACGTCCAGAGGTAAAAGCTTAACTGGAAACAAAGGGTCCATAATAGTCCGTTGGTCAAAACAAGTTCAGGTGAATAAGTAATTACAGATGTATCTTGGTGATATTGAACCAATCTAAAGCAATGTCTTAGTGACTTGCCATAAATTTTACTACATCCAATGGCTCTATTATCATGATTTTTTTCTTTATTTTGCAACCTCGTGGTTCTCTCGCCAATGACCATATCGTCATATAAGCACTAATTTCTTATGTCCCAAGTTGAATTCCGGTTATTTTCCAATTCCGGGGTGGTTGTTTTGCAAAAAAATCGCATTTTTGTCACTTACTATTTCCAAACAGCCCAATAACTTCTACAAATTAGGCAACTTGTCCGAGTGGTTAAGGAGAAAGATTAGAAATCTTTTGGGCTTTGCCCGCGCAGGTTCGAATCCTGCAGTTGTCGTCATTTTTTTGAATATACACTTTGAAAGTACGAAGAAGTTGGTATCATTACGTGAATGCAAACCTTTTTTTGAGCTAATAGTGCTGAAATTAGGGTGGAGAAAGACTTCGATTTTGTATAGAAAATTAGTCGTCTAAATTTTTTTCGATGCCCATTGATTTATAATAAATTTGTAATACGAGAATATGTGGGGAGCTCTTGAATCTTCAAATATATCATTGATCAACAATATCGCCGCAAAGATGTCTAGGATAAGTATATCACAATACCTTCGTTTATTTTCTTACGTATCTTACTTTAAAAGATAATCAATGCTCTTCAGTCTCAATTTTTTGCTGAAAGAAATCATTGATTTTGCGAGGTCCCAGTGAAAGAATGAAGCTTTCACATAGCCATAAAAACTCGGGATTTGTTTGCGTCACAAGAAATTCGTTAACTCAAATCTAAACATAGAGCTTCTTTCGTTTACGCCATTTAGAAAAATGTTCTCTTCAGTTTAGATCAACCATATTGTCAAAGTAATAGTGGGTGAAGTCGGAGAGGATATGCGAAATTACTAGACTGCAATGTTGATTTCTAATTATTCAAGGTCAAAGTGGCAACTAAAAGCATCCAAGCTATACAATACAACTGATGAACATGTAACTGCTTACCAGTACAATGATTTTATTTTTTTTTTATTTTCTATATTTTTTTATATAATTTATGTTTTCTAATGTTTTTGAGATTTTTTAAATGCTTTTAAAAAGATTTTCAAAGGGGAAACTGAGTGATATTACTCAGTCGAACAATTGCTCATCCATTTACCTCATCTTCTCACCTAGTTTCATCCATGGGAGATGCTGGTGAGACCTGAAAAAATTCTGAAGCACTGTTTTCATTCGAAGCAGAATGCGAGTCCATACTTGTCACATAATGATAACTTGATGGGAGGAAGCTATCAGTGGAGGTGACAATAGGAGAAATATCTGAATGTGCTAAAGCTGCTGACTGAGACAAATTGGCAGAAACAACTTGGGTAAATTCTTGAGCACTATTAATATTAGGCAGAGCATGCTGCGTAGGCTGGGCTCCAGTTTCCTGGTTTGGCTCTTCTGTTGAAGTAAAGAATCTTGAAGATTCAGGATGAAGTTGTGTATGAAACCCAGTGGTTCCGATAAATTCAACACTAAGAAGGGCAGCATCAGGGGAAGAATGTACCTCACCAAACTGTTCATCTGCATCACTGGAACCAACTTCCTCGTCTTTAGCTTCTTCGTTAAAAGCTTCTTCGTAATTGGTTTCCTCGTTGTTAACTTCTTCATAACTAGCGACTACATCAATAGCTTCTTCGTTATCAACTTCTTCACTCATATCTTCTTCATTGGCGCTTCCATCAGAGATTCCCTCAATCAGCTCGGTATCAATCTCCCTTATACTGCCATATGTGTAATGAGGCGATGGCTCCTCCTGTACTTCTGTAACCATATTCGTATCTTCAGCCATCTGTTCGATGGTAGTGATTTCATTCTGGGTGTGTTGGATTGGTTCAACAGCAAAATTATTGAAAGCAGTTCCTTCGACCGTGGGAGAGAATGGAGCTTCCTCTTCAGAAGAGTATCCCAGATCTTCTTCCGAGTGAGGAACTTCCCGAATAGACCTATAACCAGCCTCAACATAAGCATTAGATTCTCTTTCATTTTCGGTAACTATAGCATCATCGACCGCCACTGCAGAGGCATTTTCACTGACCCATCTGAGATGAGGCTCAAATGTCTGAAGGCTTACATATGAAGATGGGTAGTGTTCAAGTGGACCTTGTGGTGGGAAAGGAGTGAAACGATCAGAAATGTCACTAAATCCACCATGAGGACCAAAGATATGGTTCATATACAACTTGTTAGATGTAATATGTTGGGTCCACTTGATAAAGTAGGGTTGGGCAGCAATATCAGAATGGCACTTTGCTGGAGTAAAATGTTCACCAACTGCCATTCCCATCCAGAAATTAGCGTAACAATACCACCAAAGCTCGTAGTATGAGACATCGTATCCCTTCATCAAGTAGAAAGCATTAAAATGAGCAAAAGCATATGCTCCCAGATCCAATTCTTTAGCGTCTCCGACACCAACCTCATTGGCCAAGAGTCTGTTCTTGATCGCCAAATTAGAGTAGTGTTCAGTGACTTTGCTATACATACGAGTATTGGTTTGGTCATATTGTTCAAAGAAAATTCCAGGAGTATGCTTAAGTGGGAAGTAAATCGGTACAGATTTGGGCCCAGCAGGGGTGTGTATGAGATGCTCCACATTAGTGACTTTAATATGGGTCTGGCGCTTGAGAAAGTCCATCACCAAGGAAGGAGCCATCGAAGAGGTTGGCACAGTGATAATAAATGAATTGCTTGAAGAATTCATTTTGTAATAGTAAAGTGATGATCGAAAAAAATCAAACCAAGAGCCAGAAACCTACTATTTATGTCAAACCACGAGTATGAAGCTAAGAATTATATAAATCGGAGACGATGGATCTCGATCACTAATTTGCAATCGTTCCCGTTGCGATTCCCTTTTTTGCACCCAAACTTACCAATTTTTCTAATCGAGCAGAAGAAAAACAAATTGTATCTGGCTTAGGAAAAGGCCCAATTTAAGGACACAGTAGGATGACAATCGCAGTGACAAGCTTCTAGCCCGATCCCTGCAGTTACTCTTTCAGTTCGTGGAAGATTGGGGAAACTTAGTTGTAATTAATTGGAGGGTTAATTCTGTCTAACGTCTACACAATGTTGTAACTAATTCTGTTCGCGGTCGACTGTTAGCCTGCAATGCAACCAATGAACTCAATGAACGACCTCTACAATGGATAGTTCCTTATATCAAGTGATGTATATTCCCAAGGAGTTGATTAAATAGTAGAGCATGGATATATACATGTAGAATCATGTATCGAAGTCAATTCTTTATAGCTCATTCCTAGATCCTTAATTGGTGACTTACTCAGATCTTTAAGAGAAAGTATAAGCGGAATAATCTTGAATCGGGTGCCTCATATCTATTAAGGCTAAAATAAAGAGAGTTCCAGTGTATGATCAGATATACAAGCAGAGTTTGCAGGTGCTATGAGTATCTGCTGAGAATTATATACAAGCTCTTTTCGATCTTAGATAATCCCACTCTAGCTGTTGCGAATTGATCCCAAATATTCGAGTATCGACCTCCTGTTCGATCGTATTCCTCTACCTTCCTTTTTAAAACCAGCTTAGGTTGCTTTGACCCTCATTCTGTTTGTTTATCTAATCCAATTTGATATTAGGTTAAAGTTTTGAATTCTGCTGTCCGACCTGAGGGACTGAGAGGTACCTCTGAGAAAGACAACCCTTCTTTATTGTTTGAATCGTTATTGATCTGGACTGTCTTCAAATCTCCATTCGTGTGTCGTCAGACCATAGTCACTTCAAACCAATCCCTTGAACAAGTCTCTTGCTTCTTTCAAGAATTGAGCAAGTTCTTTATGAGAGTTGAACTTGTTTTCCAATTCGGCAGTCACTTCCGCAGATAAGTACGGGTGGGATTGACCCACTATATAAGATTCCGAGCTCACACTTAATTCAATCCAGAATTCACGATCATACTGTTTGGGATCAATGTTTGTGAACACAAATTTGATCAAATCTATCGCAACAGCCTCGATCTTCAAGCCCAAGTACTGTTCAAACTTCAATAATTCGGGATAATCCCGCCGTATTTGCTGGTGTAGACTTTTCTCGGAGTTATCAAGCTCACGTCTGCTACTCTGTATTGCTGAGGTCAACTCTGCGACTTCAGATTGAAGGGCATCTCTTTGTTGTACCAATTCCTCTTGTTTAGTGATTAACTCATCCACTTTGGCTCTTTGCACTTTCAAACCTTCGATTGCCGTTTTCAAGTTTTCTCTTGTTTTTGATTCCTTTCCTTCGAGGGTGGCTATATCGCTCTGGAGTCGAAGTTCTTCCGTTCGAAGCTCGTTGACTTTGCTGTAGTGTTCTTGTTTCTCACTGATCAATTGGGCTCTTTTCTCCGTGAGTTTGCGCTCGATTTGGGCGGAGAAACGCTCCATATCTAGCTGGAGCGCCTCAAAGTCTCCTATAGATGTCTGGGTCGTCATATCGGGCTATGGTTTTGCTTTAATCGGGTTGTGTTGTTCTGTTGTATGAAGCTTAAAGCTTTTGATACTGTGTAGGACCAATGTTATGATTGTTTTGAGAAACGCGTTTTGATATCCGACCCAGCTTTGAAGGAAAGCTTAAAGAACTAGCACGTGATTTAGGTTCCCTCGGAATTATATCGCTTTATAGCTACCTGTTCATACTTGAAATACATCACTTAGCCTTTTCCAAATCATAGAATGACTAGCAACAGCACAGCAACACTTTCCCAAGCACCAGAATTCAACCAGAGGGTCCGATTGTTGACTTTCAACACGTGGGGATTGAAATACGTTTCCAAACTCCGGAAACATCGACTTGAGGCCATTGCAGAACGATTGGGAGCAGAATCCGAACAAGAGTACGATTTGGTAGCTCTCCAGGAAGTATGGTGTGAAGAGGACTGGACCGCCATTGAGAATGCCTGCCGAGCAAGGTATCCTTACCGCAGATTTTTCAAGGCCGGAATCATTACTGGACCAGGTCTTGCGCTTTTATCCAAGATTCCTATAGATGAGACGTTTCTTTATAGGTTTCCAATCAATGGAAGACCTTCTGCATTTTTTAGAGGAGACTGGCTAGTGGGTAAAAGTATTGCGGTGACTATTTTGAAACCCCATGTTGCCAATGCACTTCCAATTGCCCTTTTGAATTCGCATATGCATGCTCCATATTCTCAAAGTGGAGATGCTGCTTATGCCTGTCACAGAGCCTGTCAAGCATGGGATTTTGCGAAGCTAGTGAGAATGTTGAAGAAAGCTGGGTATGCTGTGATCCAGGTGGGGGATTTAAACTCCAAACCTGGTTCTTTGCCTTATAAATTGTTCACTGTTGAAGGTGGATTAAGTGATTCATGGGAAAATTGTCACGGAGAAAATATCCTTTCTCCTGATGAAATGGCCGAATTGGAGCCGCAAGAGCAAATAGACGTGGCGGGTATTACTTGTGACTCGCAATTGAATACTTGGAGGGCTCAGAGACAAAGATGGGAAGCCTGCAGACTCGATTACGCATTGATTGACCCTAATAACATTAAGAGTGAATCTGCTTCGGTCACTTTTACTGATCGTATACCAGCACCTATGGACTGCTCGTATTCTGATCACTTTGCGTACACCACAGAGCTTAGTATCAAGTCAAAGGAGGATCATATTGCCCCTGCGGAAAACGAAAATATTGCAGAGAAGCTTGCAGTATATCGCGAATTGCTTGCTGAAATTATGAACTATAGAGCCAATACTATTCCTTTCCAATCAAACTGGAGGAAGTTCCATTTCTTTGCCTCCATCATTGTTGTGATGGGTCTTCATGTGGGAATTACCTTTGCACTGATTACCAATGCGTGGGTCTCCGTGATTATTTTGTTCGTATCAACCGTTATTGGGATCACAGGTGTCTTAAATGGTCTTATTTGGCTTCTAGGAGTGAGATCAGAGCTGAGAGCGCTTCAGGAGGTCCAGTTGGAAGTGGAAGATATCTATGCATCTCGTCAACTAGAAAGAAGTAGATGAAGCGAGAATTAAAATCGCTATGGGAATGATTGCAGTCGTAGCTGAATAATAAATTAATGGATATAGGGTTGGATTGATTGTTCGAATGTAGATTGTACTGGGGAATGTTAAAGTTTGGTTAACAATAACAAATGATATATTCGCATAGACAAATCTAGTGTAAACATTTAATTTTTAAGATAGAGACCTCGTTCCGCTCTTGGAACCAACTTTTCAAGAATCAATGCTAGCACACTGAAGTCACCTAGGGTCTTATAAGTTGTTGTGAAGAGCACCTTGAGCGTTGTTTGTGGTATTCCTATTGTTTGTCGAAAGGTTAACATGCGAGAAAAAAAGTTTTCATAAGAAGATTCAATCTAGGATACACCTTGAGAATATTTAGTAAGACTAAAAACTAATGAGACACTATTTGTCAAAATTAAGGCTCATTCGGATGATATTTGCGAATTTTCGGAATTTTTTTTTCGAACTGATGTTGATAGTTTGAAAAATCGCAATTTTTTAGTTTGCAAGAAATGGGCGTGTGGTCTAGTGGTATGATTCTCGCTTTGGGCGTTTGTTCAGTTTACTGAGCTTCATCAAGCATGCGAGAGGCCCTGGGTTCAATTCCCAGTATGCCCCATTACTTTTTTTTTGCACCCTTGGCCTTTTGAAGGTTCATTCACTCATAGATGTCTCCAAGAGACACCTGGCATAAGATGGTATATGATATCACAACGCATGAACATTTTTTTGATGTTTCTCCTTTTTTTAAAGTGCAACTATTGCAACTATAAATTTGGTGAAATCAATTTCGCACCCATACATTTGACTAACATCTTCTTTATCAGACTACCAACAGTAGATTTGATAACAATAAAAAGCAAAGGCAAACTATATACCATGGACCTCGAATCCCAAACCTTTTCAAAAAGTGAGCGCAGTCGTAGCACGAAGCTTTTACAAAGCATTAGCGCAAGTACCCAAACCACTTCTAATTTGGCACCCGCTCAGATCGAGAAACTCGAGCCAAACGTGTCCGTCAAGGAGGCTCCTTTCTGGTTGCAAGAGAGCAATGAAAACGTCTTCAACAAGCAGAGTGTTAAAGTCTCATCACCTGATAATGAAAGTACCCTTAGATCTATCGGTCTCGTTATCGTCTTAACATTTGCAATCGTTGTATTGTGCATGATATTAGCTATAATTTGCCACCAAAGTTTCAATAATGTGTAAGTAGGAGTATACCAAACCAATACTGGTCAATACTAACCATCTATAGCAGGACCAGAAATGCTGTCAGGTGCTTAGTCGATGATTTCTACAGCTTGACTCCAAACCAACGTAAACTTGTTCTCGAGCAATTGATTCAATTTGAATGGCCGGAACGGAATTGAATTTGTATGAACGGAAACTAGCTATAATGAAACTAGCAGCACTATACTTACTCAACCCACACCTGCAAATAACTCCCATTCAGGGTAGGTGGATCAAGCTACTCCTTAACTATGTAGATGTTACTATTACTATCAAGAAAAAGTTACCCGGACCGCGAATATTTGCGATCAAAAGAATACGTGTAAGAAACAGTCTTGAATAATATCACCATACAGTTGCAAACATACTCCAAATATTCGAAAGATGTACAAGAACTTAGTAGTGCTTTTATTGAGCTTGACCTTTGCATCTGCCAACTTCTTCAACATGTTCAATGGTGGATTTGGCCAAAGACAACAACCAGAAGGAAGAGTTCAAAGTCCTGAAGAATACGAAAATAACATGATGAATACCAATTGTGGGAGATACTTGTGTCCTGATACAGGGCTCTGTGTGGACTCACCAAAGTTCTGTCCATGTGCATACCCATCGTCTCAGTTGAGGTGTTTCTTGCCGGATGGTAAGTTTTTGTGTATCTCCAAGCCATCTGGAGATATAGCTGCCAACTACGAAGATCCTGCTACTAATTGGAAGGTGGATGCAAATGATGATAATGTGAGAGATTGTGGATGGGTTAAAAGAGCTTGGAAAGGTGCTGTATGAGGAGGTGGTCTGTACAAATATGGTAGAATCTCAGATCTGATCTTCTAAATGAGAAGAACGATCTAAAATATAGAGGATCTGTTGGGAAAAGCATTAAGCATTACCTGATTAGATCAAAACAAATCAGAGGGAGGTGATTGCTGCTCATACAAAGGAATGGAATCGCAAGACAAGATCCAGGTTGCCAAAGGTAAACCGATGGCATCAAAAATATAGATAAGTTATAACTTAATACTCACAAAGGTGTTCTGATATTGGTTTGCGCAATAACGCAATACCTCTGTTGGCTAGCCATCATTTGGATGGGCTTTTGAAAAGATGATGTATCAGTGATTATCTTTAGTATATAAACACTCACTTTCTAGATCATCAACCTAAAATTTGAAGAATAATAAAAGAATCAACTTGTTCAAGAGGAGAAAGACTCTCCAGAAAAGATGTACTGAAGAGGTAAAATAAAAAGGAAAAGACAAACTAAATGGGTACAGTAGTATTGACAGAACTTTGAAAGTACAAGCCGTTTCGATGTTTTCACGTGACTTATCATTACCGGTATCGCCCGTGCGCGCCTACTCCGGGGGCCGATAAGGGCAATCTGCAGGAAAGGCACTTCCTTCTCTGAGTCATACAGTAAGGCAATCAGGCATAATCAAGTCTGGGGACGAAATTATTGGACAATGTCATTTTTCGGGGTTCTGAAGAGTCAAGTGACTTTATGAAAACTTTTACAGCCTTTTATCATTTTTCACTATTACAAGCTATACAGCATATTCCGCTAGAAGTATAGACCAGATTTGTTCATTAGAGCCTGGATTTTGCCAACTACGATTCAGTTTGAACAGTCACCTATATTAAAGATAAGATTGTTCAGATCTTTATCTTGTGACTTTTTGACTCTAGAATTTTTCACTTCATAAATTTTTCACAACTCAAACAAAGTCATTTATTGTTCATCTCTCTCATATCAACCAAGATGTTGTCGAGAAGAAGTATCCGTACATTGGCCACAAGAGCAGCGGATTTCTCTGTGCCCATGGCCTACCAGTCGAGAACTCCTCCATATGCCAAGTTGATCCAGAAGCTCGAAACTGTCAAGAGAATTGTTGACAACAAGCCTTTGACTTTGGCAGAAAAGATTTTATACTCCCACTTGGTGAATCCAGAAGAGAGTTTAAGTACAGCCAACGGTCAACTCTCCAACATTCGAGGCCAAGTGTATTTAAAGTTAAACCCTGATAGAGTTGCAATGCAAGATGCCTCTGCGCAAATGGCCTTGTTGCAATTTATGACTTGTGGTATGCCTTCTACTGCGGTGCCAGGGTCCATCCATTGTGACCACTTGATTGTGGGTAAAGATGGTGCTGATGATGATTTGACTAAATCTATAGCCACCAATAAGGAAGTTTTTGACTTCTTACAAAGTTGTGGAGAAAAGTACGGGATCCAATTCTGGGGTCCAGGGTCTGGTATTATTCATCAAATTGTGTTGGAGAATTTTTCTGTGCCTGGATTAATGATGTTGGGCACTGATTCACACACTCCCAATGCTGGTGGTCTTGGTGCCATTGCCATTGGTGTAGGTGGTGCCGATGCCGTTGATGCCTTAACAGGTACCCCATGGGAATTAAAGGCTCCAAAGGTTTTGGGTGTCAAGTTAACTGGTCAATTATCTGGCTGGTCGTCTCCAAAGGATGTCATTACTAAAATAGCTGGAGTTTTGACCGTCAGAGGTGGTACTGGATACATTGTAGAATATTTCGGTGAGGGTGTCGAAACCTTATCCTGTACTGGTATGGCCACCATTTGTAATATGGGGGCCGAAATTGGTGCCACCACCTCAACTTTCCCATATACTGATGCTCACAAGAGATACTTGATCCAAACTGGCAGGGAACCAATTACCAAAGCAGTCGATGTTGCCAACAACCAATATAATTTCTTGAGAGCCGATAAGGGTGCCGAGTATGACAAAGTGATTGAGATCAATCTTTCTGAATTGGAACCTCATGTCAATGGTCCATTTACCCCTGATTTGTCCACTCCTATCTCCTTATTTGGTAAAACTTCGAAGTCTGAAGGATGGCCAGAAAAGGTCTCCGCTGGGTTGATTGGTTCGTGTACAAACTCTTCTTATCAAGATATGTCAAGAGCTGTCTCTATCATCAAGCAGGCAGAAAAAGCTGGAATCAAACCTAAGATTCCCTTCTTTGTTACTCCAGGATCTGAACAAATTAGAGCCACCATTGAAAGAGATGGTTTAATTGAAATCTTTGAAAGAAATGGAGCCATTGTCTTGGCTAATGCATGTGGTCCATGTATCGGTCAATGGGATAGAACTGATGTTGACAAGAACTCGACAGATTCTAATGCCATCTTTACCTCTTTCAACAGAAACTTCAGAGCAAGAAATGATGGTAACAGAAATACTATGAACTTCTTGACCTCCCCTGATATGGTCACCGCCATGATCTATTCAGGTGACATGAATTACAACCCTATCAAAGACACCATTAAGTTGAATAACGGAGAAGAATTCAAATTCGAAGCCCCAACCGGTGAAGAATTGCCCCAAAATGGTTTTATTCAGGGCCGTCAAGAATTCTACCCTGTTGCTCAACCACAACCACAACCAGAAGTTGAGGTAAATGTCTCTCCAGACTCCGACAGATTACAATTGTTGGATCCATTCGAGGCTTGGTCTGGTGAAGAATTGACCCACAATGTCTTGCTCAAGGTCGAAGGTAAATGTACCACTGATCATATCTCTGCCGCCGGTGCTTGGTTGAAGTACAAGGGTCACTTGGAAAACATTTCTTACAACACTTTGATTGGTGCTGTTAATAAGGAAACCGGTGAAGTTAACACTGCTTACGACTTGAATGGTGATAAGTACACTATCCCAGAATTGATGATCAAGTGGAAGCAAGAGAAGAGACCTTGGATTGTTGTTGCCGAACATAACTATGGTGAAGGTAGTGCAAGAGAGCATGCTGCCTTATCTCCAAGATTCTTGGGAGGTACTACTATTTTGGTCAAATCATTTGCCAGAATTCATGAAACTAACTTGAAGAAACAGGGTATGTTGCCTTTGACTTTTGCCAACGAAAACGATTATGATCGTATTTCCGCTGGTGATAAGATCACCACTCTCAACTTGAGAGATATGGTTGCTAAAGATGGTAACAATGGTGGTTCAGTATTCGTGGAAGTCACTAAGAAAGACGGTTCCACATTCGAAATCGAATGTAAGCACACTATGTCGAAGGATCAAATCGATTTCTTCAAGGCTGGCTCTGCCATTAACCATATTGGTAACCTCAAGAGAGAACAGGCTGCTTTATGAAGAGCTTTGTCCTGTTCCCTTCAATGAGTAATCATTGATTAAAATATTCATCCCAATCAAGTCATTTCTGGTGGCTAGGCCGTCTTTGCATTAACTAAAAGTCTGTGTTTCAATTTGCTTTTAATTCCTTCAATTCAAACCTCTTCGTATAATCTTTGTAGACGTTTGTTGTACTCATATATATTATCGATCTACTCGGTAATATTCTCCTAAATGCATATTCATGTATATCAAGAACGTAGATATTGCATTTAAATTTTAATAGCTACACTTGGTAAATATGATAATATGTTGATGAAGAATATAAAGGGATTAATGAAAAAGTTCTTTTCTAGATAGTCAATAACAAAGAAATAAACAACTAACAAGTAAAAATTGGACTAATATGGCCCTTGGATCTTTTTGTAGATTTTGTTTTTTTTGAATCAATTAGCAATGTCGATATCAAAAAAAATAATGTAGAATAAAAGGAACATATTGCTGGATGAATTGAAAATAACTTTTCAATGGGATTCTAAGAGATGGCTCAAAGTCAGGGAAGTGATCCCATAATTTAAGCATCAATCAAATCATGCGACTTATCAGCATCTTCTTCTTCATCATCATCTTGTTCTCTTTCTCTTTCATAAAATTCATTCAAGATCTTTGGACTGATTCTGTTCAATAATTCTTTTGGATAGATTCTTAATAATGACCATGCTTGATCCAAAGATTCAAAAACTGTTCTGTTTTCGTAAGCACCTTGATTAATGAAATTCTTTTCGAACTTCTCCAAGAATTCTAATGACAACTTATCTTCGTTAGATAAAGCTTCTTCACCAACGACGGCTTTCATAGCGGCGGCGTCCTTACCAATGGCATACTTAGCATACAATTGATTGGAAACATCACCATGATCTTTTCTGGTCATACCTTCACCAATGGCGGACTTCATCAAACGAGACAAAGATGGTAAGACGTTAATTGGTGGGTAAATACCTCTGTTGTCCAATTGTCTATCAATGGAGATTTGACCCTCAGTAATATAACCAGTCAAATCAGGAATAGGATGGGTAATATCATCGTTAGGCATAGTCAAGATAGGAATTTGGGTGATGGAACCGTTTCTTCCTTCGACTCTACCAGCTCTTTCGTAAATGGTGGACAAATCTGTGTACATATAACCTGGGTAACCTCTTCTACCTGGAACTTCTTCTCTAGCAGCAGAGACTTCTCTCAAAGCATCGGCATAAGAGGACATATCAGTCAAGATGGTTAAAACATGTCTTTCAGTTTGGTAGGCCAAGTATTCTGCGGTGGTCAAAGCTAAACGAGGAGTAATAATTCTTTCAATGGTTGGGTCATTAGCCAAGTTCAAGAACAACGAAGTTCTGTCCAAAGATCCGTTTTCTTCGAAATCTTGCTTGAAAAATCTGGAGGTTTCCAAGTTAACACCCATGGCGGCGAAAACAATGGAGAAATTCTCCTCATGACCATCATGAACATCCTTGGTTGGTCTGACTAAACCAGCTTGTCTACAAATTTGAGCAGCAATTTCGTTATGGGGTAACCCTGAGGCAGAGAAAATAGGAATCTTTTGACCTCTGGCAATAGAGTTCATGGTATCAATGGCCGAAATACCTGTTGAAATCATTTCTTCGGGATAGATACGGGCGTAAGGGTTGATTGGGGAACCATTGATGTCCAAGTAATCTTCAGCGAAAATCTTTGGACCCTTATCGATTGGACGACCGGAACCATCGAAGATTCTTCCCAACATATCTTCGGAAACCGCAATCTTCAAGTTCTCACCGGTGAATTCCACTCTGGTCTTTTTAACATCAATTCCTGAAGTACCTTCGAACACTTGCACGATGGCCTTGGTACCTCTGACTTCCAAAACTTGACCTTGTCTGACACTTCCGTCTGGCAATGTCAAGTTGACAATCTCATTGAACCGGGGGAACTTGACATTGTCCAAAATAACTAAGGGACCATTGACTCCTCCCACCGTGTTATAATTGATTCTAGGCTTAATCTTGAACCCTTCGGTCACGGCCTTTTTGTTAAGCTCGAAAAGTTCCTTATCTGAGAGCGACATGTTGATGGGTTACGTATTTGATGCGGTGGCCTCGATGTGTAAGGCTGATGAACTCGACGCTGGCAAGTATAGTTAGTTGTCGATAAGGACCAGGGGTGGTGTTGAATTTTCAGTGAGGAATTATGAGTGCTGGCAATTACGCTGGCGACGCCCCGATTTACGCGCACGAGGGTGGATGATTGGACAAAGAGATTAGGTGATTGCACTAGTCAGTGCCAATGGTCCCATCAAATTTACTTTGCAATGGGTTCATTCATCACAATTGAGTCGGCTTTCTTCTACAATTCGACCGGTATCTACTTTGGCATCTATATCACTTTGACTGTTCCTCGTATTTGCTCCCTTGTAGTTCCTTATCATTTCTCATTTATTCTCTATTATTTCACTACCCCAGTCTTTCTAATAAATTACCAATTGATCAGTCCCTCATTCCGTCATCATCTTACTGACCAAATCCCATTCTTCGCTTGCATTCCTCGTCTGGTTCGCTATCAATGCACTCACATCCAAATCTTGGAGTAGTGATGGTGGATCCAGTGCCCGTTTACCTTTGGCACGTGACGGGTTGATCAATCGTTTATATACTTGTTCCATGAGCTGTTTGAGACTAAGCTTCTCCGCGAGATCCTGCTCTGGCATATCTTTGTCTCCCTTACTTACCTGCTCAGCATAATTATCACATTTGCTAACCTTGTCCAAAATTCGTTCGAAATTTAAATTGTTTTCGTTGTTCTGGTCATAATCTTCGTTTGTGACAATCTTGACGAATACCATGAAGTTGGTAAGAACCTTAGCCACTACAACGAGAAACCGTAGAAACTCTTTGATCGAGAGCTTGTTGAATGGCTTGTTCAAGATCTTGTGAGGAATAATAATCATCTTCCTTTGATTGGTGCCATTGCCTCCGTTGGGCGACTTGGAAGGCGACATCGATCTTTCCTGTACCACGGGAATCTCCGTATCAACTCGCAAAAGTGAGGCACGACGCTGATTGTTAATTGTCTTGGAAGATAATGGGAGTTTGATTAAGTCACCCAACTTTATGATCCGTTCTAGGTTGGGCTCTGGATCTACCAGTGGTTCTGTTTGACTCTGAACTTGTTCTTGATCGTCTTCTTCGGGTTTGCCTGTCATGAGTATTTCCTTTTCTTTGATGAGGTTGTAAAACCTCGCGTCAGGCAAAAGTGCAATTAGTTCTTGCAAGTGTGGCATACTTACATTGAATAGAAATGCCAAATGTTGCTGTGTTACAATAAGATTCTCGAGGAATTGATTCACGAGAATAATGTTGGTTCCAAAGAATGCCGAAAGTTTTAGGATCGGTTGGTCGTAGAACAATAGCGAGTTCTCACTGGGACGCAGAAATATCACTTCCTTCAATATTCTAAAGCCATTGATCTCGGATTTCCGGGTCTGTCGTTGGATATGACTGATCTTTTCCACTCTATATTCATTGATTCTCTGTTCGAATCTCTCGTTATACTTTTGATACCCAGACTCAAGTTTCTCTGCTTGCAGTCTTAATGAGTCTTTGGAAGCACCAATTTGAGCATGAACTCGCAGAGATTCCTCTTCAAGTAGCTTGTTCTTTCTGTTCACATGGTCGATGGTGCGAGAAAGCGAGTTTAGCTTTATTTTAAGGTCCAAGAGCCGTAACTTATTCAACTGAACCAGTAAGTTTTTGATGGAGTGAAGTGAAATATCTGGGGCTCCATGAGCCGCAAGGAGTTCCGCATACTGGGTTTCTGCTGCTGCTTCAGAACCCATCTGAAACTTTTCAGAAACCTCGAAAATCTGGTTGATTTGGTTTCGACTGACTTCATTCAAGTGGTCGTTATGTCGTACTTGTTGTTGGAGTAATGCTAATTCTGAGTCCAGCTCGGGTGGGGGAGTCAAGATCGGACCAGCAGACGTACTGGAGCGGTCTAGACCTTTTCCTTTGGGACTAGTTTTCAAAGCCATGCTTCTTCATTGGCAGCTGTGTAGTAAAGAAATGTAGTTGCCTCTTAAACATTTGACGTAATAGTAAAATAACCCTTATATTTAGAAGGGCTGGCGCACGACCCGATATGCGTGTAGGTTAGGTATAGCGATAGAGGCTATTGAGTGGTGGGTTGGAAAGAGAAGGTGGGGAGATTGTTTGAAGTTTATGAAAGAGTAACTTTATGGAAGAAAGAAGATAGTAATTGGTTTCTGTAATGCTGAAATAGATGGAATTCTGAAGTAATTAGGCTAGTTTACAGTAGTTATTTATAAAGAAATGGCTGGAAGAAGATTAAAGTTTCAGTGGAATGGTAGGAGAAAGCTGGAAATTGAAAGAGCCAAAAGTAGGCCTCTTTTGAGGCTCTACAGAGCTTTTTATAGAAATGGTACAAATGATATTCTTCGAATCTCGAGGACGTTTATCTCAATTGTATGTAGACTTTGTCTCAAGATAAAAACTCAGATGTGTTCTCCAGAAAAGATAAAAAGATATGATGGAAGGGTAAGAAACGTAGACTTAGACAAGGATATCGTCAATAATCACTTCTAACAACCACCTTCAGCTGAACTGTTATATACCCTCTTTTTGCAGCTTAAGCTCACACATTATCCATCGTCTTGTTCGCATTCGTATACTAACAATAGACTACATCTTGTCTTATCTTCACCATAGCAATAGTATCACGAGGACAAATGGATCCACAAAGATTACTAATTTCTGATAAATCCCACTAGAATGTTTTCAACCTAGCCTCCTCCTTTTCATTTTCTAAAGCACATCCCCACCACCTTCCCCTCTTGTGTCTCGAGTGGCAGTCCATCCCATCGCTTCCCCACTATTCGCATCAATTTTTATACGACTCGCGATCAAAAAAAAACACCCCCCACCAAAGCTTTTGGTAGCAACGACATTTAGAGACTCCATCCTTTAAGAACACAGTGGCATTCTTGTATCAAATCAATCAATGTCTTCGTTTTTAGGCAAGAAATCTGCTTCACTGACAGTGGAGTCTGTGCAGACTCCTTACAACGACTCCAATCCCATTCGTGTGGCCTTTTTGGGAGGCTCCAAGTCTGGCAAAACTTCTACCATCTCAAAACTCCAATTGGGGAACTTTAGAGACACCTACTACCCAACCCACCAGATAACCCCAACTTTACACACCTACCACCCACAAGAATATACTCCCCGGTTGATCTTGGACGACAAGGAGCTCCAGCATTCTCTTGGCCACATTACTCTGCAAAAGAATGTCCTCTTGAGTCCTGTGATCTACCAGTCGTTTTCACGGATAAAGAAACTGACCAGCGAAACCCCGGTTACCACGACAGTAGCGGATATCAGCATCACAGGCAAGACCCCCTACTATATTTCATATAACTACAATTCGGAAACTGGCGGTAGTAAGTATGTACCTCCCAGAATCTCGCCCACATTGGTAGAACTCATTGATACTCCGAATTTCAATCCAGCACAGGTGGTACCTTTCCTTGAAGCCTCTTTATACATGAAGTTAGGCAAGGAAATCTTACGAAACTTAGCAAACGAGCCAAGGCAACCAGTATCAACAAATCCACTCTTGGTAGCAAGTGGAGCGAGTGAATTAGATGGTAATGTGGATGGATATTTCTTCGTATACAGTGCAATACCTTCTTCTAAGCCCCCATCATATAATGACAGCTTCAATGATACCCTTCCTGAAACGGATTCGGCTGCAACAAGCAATCTCCCCCCAATGGATTCGTTTCCGGGGGAGAATCCGTTCAAATTATTGGCTATTATGAAGGGAGCATTGGACGAAGCATGGAAAGAGTACATCACATTCAAGAAAAGATGGGAACAAGGTAAGGAGCATGATATTTTCTCCTTGAAATCTGCATTGAAAAACATGTGGAAAGATCCGAGTCCCAGGGCTGTTGAAGGAATTAAAAAGGAATTTAGTTTAGGTACTAAATTACTAGACTACTCGATGGATCCTGCTGATCCAGATTGTTTACCTCCAATTTGGATTCTTTGTACCAATGTTGAGAGCCAGCTTGCGTCTCCTAAGTTCATTGAAAACGGAATCAAGCTTGCGAAGTATTGGAACTGTGGGTTTATCGGCATTGATAATATCAACGACAATGTTGATATCGTTTTGGCGTTGATGATCAGGGAAATCGTGGAAAGGAAAAAGTTACAGAAAGGAAAGAAAAGGTTTCAATAATAATAATAATAATAGACATAAGGTAAACCATAATAATTGGTGATTATCGGCTTCGTTCGAAGACTCGACGGGAAAGTTCCGGGGTACATATTACACATAAAAGTACAAGTTATCTAATATATAAAACAATATTCTATTATTTTAAAAAGTTTACTTTCTTTTATAAATGTGAATCAAGTTCTAGTGTTCGTAACAACTTTTGAATTTTTTGGTCGGGTGTGGTTAATCATACAGGAGCAAATGCTACACCCAATTCGGAGTCTCCTTGGCCATAGTAGAGTAACCATTTACCCTTAAATTGGACAATACCTTCACAGAAAACAACCTTATTGACTTGTCCTTCGATTTCATTCTTTTGGTCTGGTACCAAGATGGGCTTATCTAATCTAGCCAAAGGTCCAGCTCTAATATTATCATAATCAATTAACATTTCGCTTACAGTGTAAGTTTCCGGAGCGAAGTCTTGGCCACCAGTGGTGCTGGCATTGTAGAAGAACACCCATTGGTTCTTCCCGTTGTCCAATTTGATTGGGGCTGGTCCGGATTCGATCAACTTATTCTCATGGTTATACTTGGGCTCGGTGAACTTGTTATTATTGAAGTCTCCGCTAATAAGATTCCAGTCGACCAAATTGTGGGATTCTGCCAAATGCAAGTCGCTGTCACCCCAAATCATGTAGTATTTTCCATCCTTGTTCTTTTCGGTGAAAATGGCACCCGATTTCAGCCACTCGTTACGGATAAGCTTTCTATTGTTGGTGGTGATTGCAAGATCTTGCCAGTAGTGGGGCACAAAAGATGGATACTTGGTCCAATGGAACAAGTCCTCCGAGGTGGCCACACATAATCTGGCAGTTCTCAAGTCGTAGGCGGTGTATGTGACAATAAACAACTTTGTCTTGGGGTCTCTGACAATCCTGGGGTCTTCGATTCCTCCGCCGAGTTCCCATGGCTCACTTGCCTTGATGATGGGCTTGTGGTATTTTTTGAACTTGAATCCGTCTTCTGACCACGCCAACCCGACCGATGACTCCTTTTGTTTGTTCTGGGCTCTGTAGAGCAAGAAAACCAAATCGCTGACCACGATAGCGGTGGCATTGTACAAGTACCCACTTTCGAACTCCCACTCGGGGTTTGGTTTCAAAATCGGATTGTGGGCGTACTTGGTGAAAGGTCCGATGGGGAACGCTTTGGGTGCTCTGTACTTGGAGTCTCCGTCCGGGGAGTCCTTTGTAATGATAGGAATTTGCATGGGTGGGAGAGTTGATGGTACGGAGAGTCCAAAATTGAAGGGCTGGTGGACAGAGTTTAAAGGTGTAGGGAATGGGTGCAAGGAATAGACTTGGCTGGTTCTAGTAACTAAGGATTGAGTTGATGTTCGTTGGAGAAGAAGAAGAAGAAGAAGAAGAAGAAGAAGAAGAAGAAGACTATAGATAGTGTGGAGTCCAGATTTAAGTAGTATACAGCCCCTTAATGCGGGGTGATAGTATTGTGCGAGACAATAGTTAGTGGAGGAAAAAGGATTTAGCAGTGCGTCACTATGGAGAGTCTCCAAGTGTCGCCAGTAAAGTCTCCATAGTTATGGGGTAGTCCATACAAACGCAAGGGATGGTAGCCTATCACAAGGTTTTATCGGAGTGGTGCTACACTTTGTTAGCAGTACCGTTGGCCGATAGCCCGCCATACATAGGCGATGTTCCAGCCCCCAGCCTGAAACGTATCATTGCTCGATTCTAATATTAGCAATTCCTGGCCAATCCAGCCAGTTGAACTTAATCGTCCTATTATCCTTCTAAAGTATGCGATCTTGCGACATTATCTACGATTCTTACTCCCGTTCTGTCTCTCCCTATACTCTCCCTAACTCGTCTTTCCCTACCTGTCTCTCCCTACTCTGTCTCCCTACCGTCTCTACATCACCAACTCCTATCTTGTCCTGTACAGTCTGCTCCTATCATCTCGTGATTCGCACCACTCCCGCCATTCTCGATACCGCAATTCATCAACTTCATCTTTTCAGAACTTGGTGCTTCTCAACGATCGTCACCACTTTATCTTTTCCTCTCGAGTACACTTTTTTCTTTTCAATTGTGCCTCCATCTTCCCTCCATATCCTTCGTTAAATCCTAGATCCTCGCCGTATACAGTCCAGACCCATCCATCCTCCATCTCCCCTGGTACCATCTCGTTATATATGAATTTTTTGATTTCTTAGGCCCATTATTCCTCGCAATCAACAAACCCAACAATTAATAAAAACTTGTCACCAACTCCATCAACAACCACCCCACCCCCCTCCTACTAACCTAGGCGTATCCCTCATTCCGTCTGAATCATGGGTCAATTGCTATCGCATCCCATAGAGGAAAAAACCATCGAATACCACACCCATGACACCTTGGGCTACTGTGTGGGATCAATGCAGGGTTACCGTATGTCCATGGAAGATGCCCACGACATCAAGATCAACGAGGACGAAAGCTTGGCGGTTTTTGGTGTGTTTGACGGTCATGGTGGCAAACAATGCTCCGAATACCTCAGTGCCCATCTTCCAAAACTTATTTTCCGTAACCTCAACCATCATCATCGCTCTAACACCGGCGCAATCCAAGGATCGGTCCCTACTCCTCCATTGGTCCTCAAAGACTACATGACTGTCATCAAAAATGCGTTTTTCAAAATTGATCATGACTTATCCAATCTCCCGAACTTGCTCAATTGTGGGTCCACCGGCATTGTTGCTACCATCATCAAAAACAAATACATCATTGTGGCCAATACCGGTGATTCCCGATGTATTTTGTCTGTCAATGGCCAGGCTAAGACCTTATCGTTTGATCACAAACCAATTCTCATGAATGAGCGGATCAGAGTGGAAAACAGTAACGGTTACGTGTTGAGCAATAGAATTAACGAAATATTGGCATTATCGAGAGCATTCGGGGATTTCACCTTCAAGGCTCCATACATCGACAACCCCAAGAACAAATACATGATCGAAAATAGAAAGTACTTCAAACAAAACTTGGTCCATTTACCACCAGAGCTCTTTCAGGTCACAGTTGAGCCCGATGTGCTTGTGTATGATTTGTCCCAGGCTGCTCCCGAATTTATTGTGCTTGCTTGCGATGGGATCTGGGATTGCTACAAGAACAGTCGTGTGATACAGGTTATTCGAGATAAATTGGGACTAGGATGGAAATTGAATAAAATCGTGGAATTCATTCTACAAGACTGTCTCATGATGGCCAACAACTACACTGGTATCGGGTTTGATAATATGACATTGATCATTGTAGCGGTACATCCAAATAATAATATTGACGAATGGTATGAAACAATGAAAGAAAAGGTTTTAGAAGAGAAACACATACAATGAACTGTTAATCAATGACGGAAATAAAATCTTGAAAGTCTTTCTACAAGCTGAAAAATCAGCTCCTTCCAACTTTTTGAAGACCCTCAACGGTTCAAAGATCTCCAAGGGATATATCAGGGGTATATCACCGTTGTGAGAGACATATTTCAATGAAATGAAAGGTATAACTACAGTCTGAATGCACGACACATGGATTCGCTGTATATGCCCATGATCTAATAACAAAGCTTGGTGTCGCTTTTCCAAGCTTCTATCATCTCAATAATCTAGACAAGTCTGGCTTCAACACTCATTTCGGAATCTGACGGCTACGATTGTCCACAGCCCACCATAATAATATACAGGTAATATTTAAATATAAATAGACGTTCATCGTTTGGAAAGCTCAAGGAATTAGAACATAATGGAAAGTGTTTGATTTTGGCAAGAAAGAATTAATCGCAGGAACTTAAGGGTATGACAAAAAGTAGTATATCTATACTCGTATAAGTTCAGTTGTTAGTTTTAGCAATTGCTTGCGTATATAGGGCAGAATCCTTGCTATAGACCAAGTTTCATATTCTCAATCCTACCTAGTAACCCGCTTTCTCTGCATTAACATTATTCTTTTAAAAGACCCATACACCTTCAACCTTCGATATACCTGCCCATAATTATTTCCCAATTACCGCGAAAAAGTCTAATCGTCACCAAAAAAAAGTTCAAACCACCTGATTTTTCAATTGGATGGGTTGTTTGTTGAAGGTGATAAAACCTCTTCTGAAAGCTGAACCAAGTGGTACTTTTCGCTCAAAGTAGCTTTGCTGGGTAGATCGGATAAGTATCTACATTTCCGTGGTCTCAGAAATACTTTTGCGTATTTGCTCCACCTTCCAGCCGCTCCCCTGTTTAGCCGTATTTTCCTGCATTTTCATTTTCATAAGCCCTGTTGACCCTCGCATCGACCAGTCTCCTGTTCCTTATTTCTTTGTTGACTTTTCATAGCAACATCCCTCAAGCCCTAGCATACCAGTCATTTTCAAACACATTTACTCCCTTCATCCCCTAGACCATCCTATCGCTTCATTGTGCTTGTTTGTGCCTTTCTCCCCATAAAATTTGGACTGAATTACCGTTTTTCTTTCCACATATATTAATATTTCATCAACAAGAACATACAACCCTTCATTTGGAGCCTAGTAGTCGCCATAATACTCAGCACTGGCCTCAATTCATAGTAACAATAAACCTTCATATATTCAAGTCACTCCCCAGAACTTTCCCCAAGCTTTAGACCTAAACCCCGACTAGTTACTCGGACATTGAATCATTAAATGAATCGCCCTAACAACCACCACAACTAGCATACACATCATAGCATTAACTCATCATAATCATAACCACCATCAAATTGCATCCAAAAACTTCATAACACTACTCATATACTCATAATGACAGACATAGAACCCTACGAGGATCCTATTATAAGGCTCATACGTGACCCCAATCTCAACAAAGATAGAGCTAAAACATCGGAACTTATCAAAATCATCAATGGGTTCCCCTTGGCAGAAAGAAAGGTCAGCAAGTTGTGCCAGGCATCCTTCAGCATTCTTCAAACCTTGGAAAAGCTTAGTATGCTTTTCAAAAGCTGGGAATTTCTCTCCCTAGACTACAACAGTGAGTCTCATTTCAATAATAAAGATGATAAGCTTAAGCTGTTTAATAACAGCGTGGCAGACAAGGTCATAAACACATGTAACGAGATGAACAAGAAATTGAATCGTATCTCAATTGATTTGGATATCATCACCAAATCGTCCCGCACATTAACCCCAATGGAGTACATTTCTGATAGTGGTACATTATTGACATCACTAGTTTTACGAAGCATCAAATTAAAGACCGAAGTGGTAGATAATTTAACCGTGACATACCTGAAAGCAAAACTCATATCGATTGGAAAAGAATTGGAAGCTATGTTGTCTGATGGAGACGATAACGATCTGACTATTCTAACCTACAAAAATTTCATTGTCAATTTGTTGAAACAATTAAACAATGCAGTTGATCTTGAGGATACAGAAGCCAAGTACGAATGTTTGGCGGTCATTAATGATATGGAAAAAATGTTTGATGCCTTCAAATTGGAAAAAGTCAAAGAAGTGGCAATTAGAGCAGGCGAACAGAAACAACGAGAACGTGAGTATGAAGAAGAAGAGTTTGTTGATTTGGCCGAAGGAGAAAAATCGAAACCCACCCCACAGCATTCCCAACGTCAAGTTCACGTTCAGAAGTCTCACTCTCAGATGCCCCGTCGCCATAGTCCACACAACTATACCCCCAAATCAAGCCAGAATATATCTGATGATGATGACTATGACTACTCCGATTCAGACGCAGGATCCATGTCCCTTTACTCTTCTACATTGTCACAAGCACCAATTATTCATTCCATAACGAAATCACAGGAAGACCACTCTCCTAGAGTTGGAAGGAGAGATTCGATATCTTCCATATCAACATCTACATTGCTTCATAAAACAACTATGGCAGATGAAATGCCATACTTGATGACGGCATTCAGTTCTGCCAAGAATATCGAAGAAGACATTAGTCATTTCAAAGAAGAACAGGAAAAATCTACTCCTACCCCGAAGAAGAAACTTTCTGACAGAGAACGGGAAAGAGAAAAGCAAAGAATAATAGAAAAGACAACGAAAGACAAAGAAGAACTTGAAAAAAAAGAGAAGCATATTTACACTCACAAAGCTAAGTTACCAGAAAGTTCTTTATACTCGGGAAGCACTTTATTATCACAACCCACCTACACAGGTTCATCCCCAGCAGCATCTTATCTCTTTTCCAACAGTTCCTTGCTCGCAAAACTTGGTATCAAGCCACAGGTAATATCAACTGATTTATCAAGTGGCAAGGAACTAACAGTTTCGGGAAAAATGAACAAATCCCAACAACATCAGGCCCCAATTCAACAATATGCTCAACTGACTTTGAGTCCTGGCCCTCTTCAACAATTGATAGACAGAGCCGCAACTGAAGAAGAGGAAGAAAGTAATAAAGAAAATAAAAAGCTTCCAGCTCCTTTGACAAAGGCAAATTTGGAAAGCCATACTTTCTCCAAGTTGAGTGTTGATACAGGACATACTGATTATGTTGATTAAATTAGTTGACATTCTAGATTGTTTTGGTTTATTAATTCACATAACAAAATTTAGATCATTAGGATGTATCTCTTCAGAGGTTGGTAACCTAACAGGGAGTCATACGTGGAAATAAATCGGTATCTTTGAATACTGACACAATGATTGTAGAGAAGCAGGTACATGCTCTCTATGTGGATCCTTGATGGACCTTTAGCAGTGACGGCATGCATCAAATGCACTTACGAGAATCGTGTTTACTTTTTAACGAATTCTTATATATTCAATGACTCCAAAGTAAAACAGCGAATAATTCAAGTAGCTCATAAATATAGAAAAGAGATATAGGCTTCAGAACTGAATAGTAACCTTTGAACAAATAAAGAATCAGGCCATGTTATTTTCGATACAACATCATGTTAAAGTATCAATGTCGATGTCAGATATGTACATTAAAAGTAAATAAACCTCGTAGTTTTTTAATGGTGAGTCCATCTTTATCAAGCAGGCAAACTCTTAGTTGTACCGTTTGAATCTTTACACTTGTAAAGTTCCTTCACAAAACTTTCACCCCAGAATGCAGAGGTGTACTTCGAAATATAGTTGAACAATTTGTTGAAATTGAGGATCTTCTTTTCTTTTGGTAAGGTCAAACTCTCCTTGATGGCATCGCTCAACTCCTCAGTACTCCAAGGGTTGACAATAATAGCACCATTCAATGATTGCGCAGCACCGGCAAATTCTGAGAGAATCAAAGCTCCCTTCTTATCTTGTTGACAGGCGATGTACTCGTAACAGACCAAATTCATTCCATCTCTGGTTGAACTAACCAAGCAAACGTCAGACATGTTATACAAACTGATCAATTCGTCAAATGGAATAGATTTGTGCAAGTAATGGATAGGAACGAATTCAACAGTACCAAACTTACCGTTGATTCTTCCTACCAACTCATTGACTGTGGCTCTGAGACTCTGATACTCTTCCACATCACCTCTTGAAGGAACCGCCACTTGGACCAATATCACTTTCCCGATCCATTCTGGGTTCTCGGTCAAGAAAATTTCAAACGCATGTAATTTTTGGGGAACACCTTTGATGTAATCCAATCTGTCCACACCGACAATCACCTTAGTGTCACCGAATTTGGCTTTCAATTGTTTGATTCTATCAATGACTGGTTGTTTTGTCAACCCTTCGGTGAAGTTGTCAACATCAATTCCAATTGGGAAGGCACCGATACTGATGGATCTACCATCGATTTCAATACCATTTGGCAAAGTGGTTACGTTTGAGACAATTCGAGATACCGAGGACAAGAAATGTCTGGCGTAATCGTAGGTGTGGAAACCAATCAAGTCACAACTCAACACACCTTCCAAGATTTCCTTTCTGACGGGTAAGATTCTGTAAATCTCCGACGAAGGGAATGGGGTGTGCAAGAAAAAACCGATTTTGATATTCTTCTTGGTGTTACCAATCTCTTCACGCAACATTTGGGGCAATAACATGAGATGGTAATCATGGACCCAGACCATATCGTTATCGTCGACCTGACTGGCGATTTTCACGGCAAATTCACGGTTGGCCTTGATGTAGGCAGCCCAGGCATTTTCGTCGAAACTCATCTCACCAGGGTGGTAGTGGAATAACGGCCATAATATACTGTTGGAGAACCCATTATAGTGTAAATCAGCAATTGAATCGTTCAAGTAAATGGCAGTACACTTGAATTTCTCCATAAGGTCGGTGTTGACACGGTCCTGCTCGTCGGATGGGATTTCCAACCCAGGCCATCCTAGCCATTGGAACTCGGTAGACTTCTTCAATCCCTGGAGTGCAGTGACTAAGCCACCTGACGACATCGAGTAGTCATAAGATCCATCGGAGGATCTGGTGATGGTCACCGGCAATCTGTTGGAGACCACGAGGACTTTACCTTTGGGAGCCATAATGAGAGATTTCGGAGTTGGGGAAATTGGTATTTAGCAATTGACTGTTGGTAGACACGAGGGTAATAAAATCAGATCTTTACTTCAACAAGGTTTCGAGGAGGCTCAACGAGATCGATTTGGAGTATCTGATCGAGGAAAAAGGATCTTTGTACCTGGATCAGCAGAGGAGGGGATCGGTGGTCTTATATACTTTTCGGAGTGGGAATCGAAAGCAACCACAATTAACGCAAAGGTTCATAGGCCCCTCCACGCATCCCTAGTTGCTACACCTGTTTGTACAGGAGAACCAAAGATTAGTATGGTCAGATTTTTGGGCAGTCGCACGCTCTGTGCAGGCCGTTGATTTCAATCAACCTGGTAACTAAAATGAACAACACCAACTTCATCACCACCAATTGATCTAGAACCTTCTTTGAGAACCATGTACAATCCATATGGAAACTCCCAGTCACAGGGCCAGCCTCAATTCGGCCAACAGGCCAACTATGCCCCGCAAAACCTCCAACACCCTCAACCACAACATCCAGCCTTCCAGCAGAATCAATATGGCCACCAAGCCCCAGGTGCCCCCGGGGGTGCCCCACAAATGGGAGCTCAGGGTGCTCCTCAAGCTGGCGGTGCATACCCCAACTTCTTGAATGACCAGGCAGCATCAATTGCGTCCCAGTTTGCTAAGTCTCAATTCGACACCTCCAACCAGTACTTACAACAGAGTATCGGCACATTCTTTCCTGGAACAGGAGATTTGACCTACTATTTCCAGGTGAGCAACTTGTACGTGGTGAAAAAGATATTTCTCGTTTTATTTCCATACTACAACAAGAATTGGAACCGTTTAACCACAGCCGAAGTCACAGGTGAACCTTCAGCCAATGCCCAGAACACGTTTGCCCCTCCCATCTACGACTTGAATGCGCCAGATTTGTACATCCCGTTGGTATCGTTCGTAACATACATCTTGTTGTGGGCTTCTTTCCAAGGTTTGAAGGGAGACTTCCACCCTCAAGTGTTCGGATACTTGGCATCGCAAACATTTGCGTTTTCGTTTCTTGACATCGCCATTTTCAAAATCGGGTTATACCTCTTGAACTGTTCCACTCAAAGCTCGTTATGGGACTTGGTCAGTTTTTCCGGCTACAAATACATCTCCATCATCATATTATTGGTATGGAAACACATTTTCGGTGATGGTTGGATGACCTACTACCCAGTGATATTCTTTTTCATCATCAATCTTTCTGTATTTTTGATGAGATCATTGAAGTTCTTGGTGTTGCCAAATAGCGTAACTGGAACTTCCAACAGCATTACCACAAGTCAGAGAAGAATAAGGATCCAGTTTTTGTTTGTGTACTCATTGGTGATCCAAGGCTCCCTTATATTGTATATGAGCAGATGAATGGATGATCTGAAAACAAACTATCGATGGTATTATATCGGATGGTGAAAGAAGCATTACATGATAGCATGAACAACGACAAATGATCTCCATCAATCCTTCGACAAATAGTATGCATCCTACGTTGCTCTCATCAATAAAATACAAGATTGTATGCTGAGACATTAATTGCACTATGAATCAATTGTCGGTATTTATGTATATATCAACATCATAGATCAACATGAGTATAGTAATAAATAATCATAAATATCAATTGAAGACAAATCCTATCTTTCACTCTTCGGTGTATCACTTTCCATTGGTACCTATTGGTTCTGTGCAAACACCCGTGCCGCAGTATTTAAGACGCGTTTGTCGCATCGTCATTTTGTCCCATTTTACTTAAACTCTTTATGACGCGTTCTGCTGAGATAGATGCAATTATCAAGTATCATTACCTTTACTAACTCCACGACCAAACCACCAAAACTCAACTAAAAGGTGGATAAATAATACGTGAACCATCACCAAACAATTCTTGACCATTTTCCCAAAACATCCGTTCAATTTGCATCAAATTTGGTCAATTTTCACCACCTACAAAAAACCACATAGTTAAGCATCATCAATGGCATCTCGAGGTTCCAACAACTTCAAGGGCTCGACCTCGGCCCGGTTCGTGAAGAATAAGGTCCAGACGGAGTATAAAAACCGATCTGGAGGGTCCAAAGAAGCAGTGGACCCATACATCGCCAATAATCCCATGCTAAACGACTCTATACTGAAAACAGACATGGTTCAACGTATAGATGCCATGGATTCTATCATGGGATTCGACCGTATAGAACACGGAGATGGAGATGGAACCAAGCCCAGAAAGGGGTGGCTTATTAACATGCATGCCACCACAATCCCCACGGAGGAAAACATCGCAGGATATTCCGGAGTGGACTACTACTTTCTCGATGAAGAAGGAGGATCATTCAAGGCGACGTTGAAGTTTAACCCCTACTTCTTCTTAGAAGTCATACCTGGAAGAGAAGCAGAAGTAGAAGAATGGATTCGAAAATTCCTAGAACTGACTAATCTCAAAAATATTTCCAGGATATCAAAGGAAGATTTGGCCTTGCCCAATCATTTAGTGGGTACCAAAAAAACACTCATCAAGTTGACTTTCCATAACATTCAAGACCTTCTCGGCGCTAGACGTTTATTGTCCCCCATAATCAAAGAAAATCAGACAAAAAGAGATACTAGAGATATCTACCAAGTAATGAACTTCAATAACCTAAATAATATTAATGGATCAGAAATCCATATGGATTTCAACTCCAATGATAATACCGATGCCTCCAATTCTGATCCCTCTCACTTTGTTCATGATATCAGAGAATATGACGTTCCTTACCATGTTCGAGTTTCTATCGATATGAACGTAAGAGTGGGTAAATGGTACAATGTCTTCGTCAAACACTCAGATGTATCTTTGGAAGAAGATAAAGAAAAAATTGCATTTGCCGATCCGGTGGTATTGGCTTTCGACATCGAAACAACAAAGGCTCCGTTGAAGTTTCCGGACTCTAAAATAGATCAAATTATGATGATCTCATACATGATTGACGGAGAAGGGTTTTTGATCACAAACAGGGAAATCATATCCGAAGATATCGAGGATTTCGAATACACCCCCAAACCAGAATACCCTGGTATATTTACTATATTTAACGAGGCTGATGAAAAACACGTCTTGCTCAGGTTCTACGAGCACATAAGAGATGTCAAACCCACTGTTATAGCAACCTTCAATGGTGATGGTTTCGATTGGCCATTCGTTGAAAATAGGTCAAGATATCATGACTTGGATATGTTTGATGAAATTGGATTTGCGAAGGATAATGAAGGAGAATACAAATCAAAATACTGTGTTCATATGGATTGCTACAGGTGGGTCAAGAGAGATTCATATTTACCACAAGGTTCTCAAGGTTTGAAAGCCGTCACTACTTCCAAATTGGGATATAATCCAACTGAGTTGGACCCTGAATTGATGACTCCTTATGCCTATGAAAAGCCTCAAGTATTATCTGAATATTCCGTTTCTGATGCAGTTGCAACCTATTATTTATATTACAAGTATGTGCATCCATTCATCTTTTCGTTGTGCACTATTATTCCACTTAATCCAGACGAAGTGCTAAGAAAAGGAACAGGTACGTTGTGTGAGATGTTGTTGCAAGTTCAGGCCTTCGAGCAAACTATCTTATTACCAAACAAACATACAGAGCCAATTGAAAGATTCTACGACGGCCATCTACTTGAATCAGAAACCTATGTCGGTGGGCATGTGGAGTCCTTGGAGGCAGGTGTCTTTAGAAGTGATCTTGAAAATGACTTCAAGGTGGATCCTACAGCTATAGATGAACTCTTGGTCAACTTAGAAAAATCCATAAAGTTCTGTATTGAGGTCGAAAACAACAAAAAGGTCGAAGATGTGGAAAACTATGACGAGGTTTACAACCAAATAAAAGCTAGTTTGATTGACCTCAGGGATAATCCTGTCAGACACGAAACTCCCCTCATCTACCACGTCGACGTGGCATCTATGTACCCGAATATTATGACCTCTAATCGTTTGCAACCAGATTCAATGAAAACAGAAGAAGATTGCGCAGCTTGTGATTTCAATAGACCAGGGAAGAATTGTGATAGAAGATTGCCTTGGTCATGGAGAGGAGAATACTATCCACCCGAAATGAATGAATATGGAATGATCAAGAGAACGTTACAAAATGAGACGTTCCCACCACAAAAGCCTTGGCTACCACCAAGAACATTTGATGATTTACCATATACCGAACAAGCTGCTATGATTAAAAAGAGATTATCAGACTACTCTAGAAAAGTTTACCATAAAATCAAACAAACCAAAGTGGTACAACGAGAGGCCATCATTTGTCAAAGAGAAAATCCGTTTTATGTTGATACCGTCAGATCGTTCAGAGATCGTAGATACGAATTTAAGGGTCTTGCTAAAGTATGGAAAGGAAAAGCCTCAAAGATTGAAGATACTATAGCAAAGGATGAAGCCAAAAAGATGGTAGTTTTATATGATTCCTTACAATTGGCCCACAAAGTCATTTTGAATTCCTTTTACGGGTATGTCATGAGAAAAGGTTCTCGTTGGTACTCTATGGAAATGGCTGGTGTCACATGTTTAACCGGTGCTACCATTATTCAGATGGCAAGAAAATTGGTTGAAAGAATTGGTAGACCATTGGAATTAGACACGGATGGTATCTGGTGTATTTTACCTAAGTCCTTTCCGGAAAACTTCAATTTGAAGTGTAAGGATGGTAAGAAGATTTTCTTAGAATATCCGTGCTCTATGTTGAATTATTTAGTTCATGAAGATTTCACTAATCATCAGTACCAAGACTTGGTTGATCCTGAAACTTTCAAGTATAAGACAAGATCTGATAATCTGATTTTTTTTGAAGTTGATGGTCCATATAAGGCCATGATCCTACCCACCTCAAAAGAAGAAGGTAAGGGTTTGAAAAAAAGATATGCTGTCTTTAATGATGATGGATCAATTGCAGAATTGAAGGGATTTGAATTGAAGAGAAGAGGTGAATTGAGATTAATCAAAAATTTTCAATCCGATATTTTCAAGTTGTTCTTGGACGGTTCTACATTAGAAGGATGTTATCAGGCAGTAGCTACTGTTGCTAACAATTGGTTGGATGTCTTAGAAACAAAGGGAGGAATGCTTGAAGATGAAGATTTAATAGAATTGATTTGTGAAAATAGAAGTATGTCGAAGAGTTTGGCCGAATATGGTGCTCAAAAGTCGACTAGCATTACTACAGCTAGGAGATTGGGTGAATTTTTAGGAGAAGAGATGGTGAAGGATGCTGGTTTGGCTACCAAGTATATTATCAGTGCTAAACCAATAGGATCTCCAGTCACAGAGAGAGCTGTTCCAGTTTCAATTTTCTCATCCGATAAGAAAGAATATTTCCTCAAGAAATGGCTTAAGGATCCTTCATTAGAAAAGTTTGGACCCCGAGATGTAATTGACTGGGATTATTACAAGGAAAGATTGGCGTCTGTAATTCAAAAGATTATTTCTATTCCTGCCGCTTTACAAAATATCAAAAACCCAGTTCCCAGAATTCCTCATCCGGATTGGTTGCAAAGAAAGATTTTGAATACAGAAGATACAAAGAAGCAAAGTTCTTTAAGTACATTCTTTGCTAAGTCTGATAAGAAGGAAGTGAACGCCAAGATCATTAAGGATATTGAAGATTTTGGAGAGGTAGATTCTGGGGTTCCTAAATCAAGACTTGGTAAGGTGGTCTCTCGTAAAAGAAGAAACGAAAGGAATCTTGCTCTTGAAATTGAAGAGGAAGAAAGAAATACTGCTCTTTTGAACGGACCTTGTCCTTCAATGACAGAAGACTACGTCGGATATCTTGAATATCAAAAGGCAAAGTGGAATATTCAATCCAAGAATAGAGAAAGAAGAAAGCGCTTATTCGGTGCCAACTCCGAAACTTCTCACAGATCTACTGTGGGTGGAATCATAAGGAAGCAAGCAGAAAACGTGGCTGGATCCAACTGGGAGATTTTGGAATATAAGGTTGATCCAACGAAGCCTGGTGCTATCAAGGTTTATGTCCTGACTAATAACAAAATTCATACCTTCACGTTCCATGTTTCCAAGAAATTCTATGCTGCTTTCAAAACTCAATTATCGCCAAGAAAGACAAATATCGTTGGATATGAAATAGAGAAATCTGGTGCTATTTTACCAAATGGTCATGATGGGTCCAATTTGTATAAGTTAACAATGGCTGAAGCAACATACAATGAAGAGATCACCAACTTCAACAGTTTGCTACAAGATCCTGGTATTTTAGGGTTGTACGAAACACAAATTGGTTCAATTGATAGAGCTATTATTGACCTTGGTAATACCGTCAGGTTTGATGATACCAAAGTGGGGGCATTAGGAAGAGGATTAAAGAATGGATTTAATATCAAAGACCTAATCAAAGTCGATAAACAAGATTACCTCAAAAGATTTGATATGGGAATTGTCTACATGCTTCATATTGTTACCAATAGTTATGAATTCTTCACAGTGTTCAAATCATGGGATACCACTACGGAAATGTTCATCTTGAAACCTTCAGCTAGTGCCCAAGAATTACCTCATAACATGGACAAAATATATCAAGAAATCTACGAAGCTAAAAAAGATAGGTTAGGCAAACTATACAACATTATTGACTATTCTGACAATATGCAATTCGAAACTCATTACTACCATGAAAGTAGCAAATTATTCAAGAAATTGAATAATGCACTTGGAAAGATTCACGACAGTAGACCGAAGTCTTTATTGGCTGTTCAATCACCATACACAAGTAGAGTTTTGAATCTTCTCACTTCAACTGCGGACTTTCCTACTATTAAGATGAACATCGGCGAGCTCTCACTACCAGCAGTTGGATGGCAATCGTTGATTTCCAAGAGGGTGATTAATCATTTCTTTGTTTTGGCTTCTTGGATCAAGAATTTAATAGCCTTATCACAATACGGTAATGTACCATTGTGCAATTTGCAGATTGAAAATGTGGGATACTTGATTGATATTGAATATGCCAGACGTTTATCTTCTAACAATATTGTTCTTTGGTGGTCCCCCAATCCTTTGCCAGACCATGGAGGAATGGAAATGGATAGAGCCATTGACTTCGAGAATTTGGATTTCCCTAACATAAACAATCCAGAGATTTATGAAACCGCCTGTTTGGAAGTTGAAATCGGGACTCTTACTATCAATACAATCTTGACAAGTAGTCTTATCAATGAGGCTGAAGGTACTGATTTGGCAGATGATTCAATTCAGTTTGATAAAAATAATGGTGCCTCAGTTATTGCTGAGGATTCCTTCTCTTCTCCAGCTTTATCTATTTTAAGATCGATGGTCAAGGACTGGTGGGATGATGCTTTGAGAAATAACATTAATGCTGATTCCATGATGAATAATCTTGTTACTTGGGTGCAAAAGAAGGACTCATTCCTTTATGATTATTCATTGCATTATCATGTTCACAATTTGACAACCAAAGCATTGCTTCAGTTGATTGGTGAATTCAAAAGAATGAATGCAAAAGTCATTTTTGCCAATAGAAATAAGATGTTGATTCAAACTACCAAGGTCTCCGTTGAGAATTCATATGCTTACGGACAATACATTCTCAAGGCAGCGAGGTCCAAACCATTATTTAACTACTTGGATTTGAGGATCGTTAAGTATTGGGACATCTTGATTTGGATGGATGAATACAATTTTGGAGGAAGGTTCTGTACCGACATTACCAATGACGAGATTCAAGATTTGGTTCCTTTCAGCAATTGGCAAATGAAGCAGTTCTTGCCTATCATTTTCCAGAATGAGTTCGAGGATTGGTTGATCATCTTTTTGGATGCTTTGACCAAATACAAGGGTGATAATATCACTGGTACCACACAATCTGCTACACCTCGGGTTACTCAGATTGCTCATATTTTGAAGGGTCAGAAGAAAGCAGACTCGGGAGAAATCGATGATGAAGATTTTGATAATGGTGTGATTGAGGTTTTCAGAAAACCATTGCAAAAACGAATTCAAAAGTTATATACCCGTCAAAATGAAGCCATTTTGAACCCAAGTTTTGCACAAGAATACAAATTTCCACAACTTCCAGGATCTTATCTTCACATGAAAAATCCTGTTTTGGAACTTGTCAAGTTCATTTGCGCCGTGTTCGGTCTTTCAAAGAAGAGGACTATTGAAGTCAGATTGTTACGAAAAGAATTGCTCTCGGTGTTTGATGTCAAAGAATTCAGTAACGAGGCAACGTTTAAGAACCCAAGTACTTCTTTAAAGATTCCCCATGTGATTTGTGACTACTGTAACTATATCAGAGACGTCGATTTCTGTCGGGATACAGAGATATCAATTTGGAATTGTACCAACTGTAACAAGCCCTATAGCAAGATTGC
Organism: Suhomyces sp. yHQL142; assembly: GCA_030582675.1. NCBI lineage: Eukaryota > Fungi > Ascomycota > Pichiomycetes > Serinales > Debaryomycetaceae > Suhomyces > Suhomyces sp. yHQL142. Next base: position 169,443 of record JAJMGU010000026.1, read on the forward strand.
AATTGAAGAAGAGTTGATCGCTCAATACCAAAAGCTCATCACCAACTTCTACACCCAGGATTACAAGTGTGGTAAGTGTAATCAAGTAAGAGGGAATAACATGAGTCAATTCTGTAAGTGTTCTGGTCCATGGGTTGAAACCATCAGCCATGGAGAAATCGAAAGAAGACTACAAATATTTGCAGTGGTGTCTGCATTTTACAACTTACAACTTCTCAAGGGATTGATAGAGGAGTCTGGTTGATGTATAATAGAAAGTGTAGTATAACTATAATTTACTAAACGAATTAATAATAAATTGGTCAATAGAAATGGTTGCATATTTTGCAGTAATAGAGCGTAGATAATCTATTCTTATCCATCAAAGTTCATGATACTTGAGCCAAATTTCATCTTAAAAGCTGGGTCCCAAAGTAGAGACTGTTGGCTCTCCAATGGTACGCATTTTGTCCCTTCTTCCTCTCGTCTTCCTACCCCAATTCCAACTTCTTCTCTTATACCTTCCGCGCAGCCAGTGTTTGTTGATGTCGCGAAAAGTTCAACCAATTTCTTTAACCCAACAACACCAACACCACCTCTAACACTTCCACATCCAACGATGTCGCTCGACATCCAGGCCTTGGACGAGCTCAAGAGGACCATCAAATGTCGTGATTCCGAGCTAGATCTTTTGAGTAGTCTCATAGCAAAAACGGCAGCTCTTCTGGCCAATGCTACCATCATCCATGGATACAAATCAGTAGGAAAGTCGTATACCTTACGAGGCTACTTGGAAACATTGGGACTCCGCCATACTATCGTCAGATGCGATGAGTGTATCACCAAGAAAGTGATGCTCCAGCGGTGCTACCAACGTATCGCCATTGATAGTGGAGTTGGATTCAACAAAGACGAGATTCGATTTGGATCATTGGGAGAGAGTTTCCCCAGTTTCATTTCGACTCTAGAAGGGTTTCTCGATGAGACTGGCTATAATGAACACCATGTACTTGTTCTAGACCGCTTTGACCAATGTATGGAATCAACTGATGAATTGTTTCCTGCTTTTGCCAGGCTTCGAGAACAGTCTCGAATCAAAAACATCTCGGTAGTGTTTGTGATATCAACTGATGATCCCAAAGAAATCGTCACCAGCTCATTGCCACATGTGTACTTTCGGAGCTATACCGAGAACGAAGTGCAAACCATTTTGTCTTCTACACAGCTCCTCCATTTTGATTCTCCAGAACTAGACACCCACCATTCGAGCTTTGCATTCTGGAACCAATTCACCAAAATAGTGATTGACTTGTATTTCCCGTACACTGGATCAGACTTAAACTTGCTCATCAATATCATCTACAAGATCTGGCCCCAGTTCATCGAGCCTATACGGCTGCGCAAATATAAACTCACTGAATTTGTCAAAGTTTATCGTGAAAATACTGAGTTATTCAAAAATGAAACTATCATAAATAATTCAACAATCAAAGACTACAAAACCATGAGGGACGAAACACAGCTTAAGAGTGGTAACATCCAAGATTTGCCAACTCACTCAAAGTACATTTTAATCGCATCATACTTGGCATCCTTCAATGTTCCAAAATATGATTTACATAATTTCTCAAAACTCAGAATAATCAAGAACAAGAAAAGAGCCGTCTCCGAAAAAACCAAAAATAAGAGAGGTCATTTAACGAAAGAGGATATAGACTCAAGGTTATTAACCCCCAACTACTTTGATTTGGAAAGAATGGTGGCTATTCTCAGTGTGATATACCGTTCAAATGCCGAATCTTTGAACATGACCGATAACGATCTCTTGTTGAATATTTTAGAAGACTCAATGTCTAATGAAGAGAAGAAAGAATTGGAAAGATCAAAGTTTACATTGAGTAGAAACACGGATCTTAACAGTCAAGTCACGACATTATTCTCCTTGGGTCTTCTCAGCAAGTCCGCCAGTTCAGATATACTAGCTGCAAGAGTGAGGTGGAGAATCAACGTCAATTGGGCAACAATCGATACAGTTGCGAAGGATCTCAACTTCCCTATACATGAATATTTGGGAGAAGAATAAAAGCAGCGATATCGTTGCGAATATATGTATTATTATAGTATATAGCCATTAATTAGACTTCTGTAACTATCTCTTCAAATGCCAAGTGTTCCACCAACACGAATTCTTGTGTACCCACTTTTCGAGCCTCAACACCATTATTGAAGTACGTTTCTTTCCAATGCTTCATTTCATAATTCGAATATGGTCCATTAATTTCTTGATCTCCCAACCAGCGAAACTCCCATATCTTCTCTCCGTAGTCGTGTTCCTCATTGGGTTCAACATCATCAATGGTTCTTTTCAAACCACGATTGACTTGAACAAACTCATTGCCAGTTTCCTTTTTGTAAAGTCTCATCAACTCTTCTCTACTAAGGTCATATATATCAGTGACGTTCTTTGTCTCCGATAACTTGGTACACAAGTCTGTGATCTCCACTATTGTCTGCTTCTTGAATTCAGTATCTGTATCTATTATTGCCAGTTTCGCCTTTCTTTTAGATTTTTTGGGATTTATTCTAGCCAATGCCTCCAAGGGAGATTCTGCTGGTTCCAATTGAGCGATAAGGTCTTCAAGTAGGGTTTCGATTGGCACATTGGTTGATTCCTCCAGCTTACTTCTTTCGTTTTCTTCCCTGATGGCTTGGGCTTTGCGTGCCCGTATGATATCCGACTTCTTGTAACCATCTATCCAGCCATCTTCAGCTTCAATGTCGTCTTTGTTCTGTCGTATGAAATTACCTTCCAAATCAAAGTTACCTTCATCTGCTTCCTCTTGAAGGTTGAAAGCCTCTAGTTTAGGTTCTTTTTTGGCATACTTTTTGCTTGGGTCAATGTTTTCTATGTCATTATAGTACCGGGCAGTTTCTTCGTTTGTTTCTTCGTTTTGTTCTATTTCAGACTCTAGTTCCGAGTCTTGATGCTTATCATTGACCAAGTATTGGTGCTCTTCATCGAACTCACCCAATCCCTCTTCCTTTTCGAATTGCTTGATATCTAAGAATGTGGGTTGTTTGCCTTTTGAATTGGTCCCTCCTTTCTCCTCATTTCCATTAGGTTCTTCTCCTTCTTCTCGATCACTTGCGAACATGTCATCATCACTATCATCAGCTTCTACTTCTTTTCCTTTCGTACTGTCTTCATCTTGGACATCCTTCTCATTTCCTTCATCACTATCATTGTCAGATGAGTCTGAATCATAGTTCAACCGCAAGGCTCTTCGTTGCTTCTGTTTGATTCTTCTGATGTTTCCTAAACCATCATCCACTATAACTTCTGGGTTGGCTACGTCATCATCACTGTTCATGGTATCTCGCTGGAACTTCTCAATGTTTCCCACAGCTTCTCAGTGTTGCTAAATGATTGTCCAACCTTCCTTTTCTGGTGAAAACTCCTGGACTTTCCTTGTTTCTCACTCGTTCACTCCTGGTGTTCTTTCAGTCATCTGACTCAATCCATCGCACTAGATGTTTATTTAACTCGAACAATATCTACAACTATTTGATCTTCCCCACATTATCATGACTACCGACCTTATGGACGTTGATCTTGACGGGTGTGATATCGACATCGCTGGAGATGACGTGCTCAATCTCGAGGACGAGCATTACAATATAGGTTTTGAAGAAGGTCAAAGAAACTCCAACCATGACCAGAGAAAAGAAGGAAGAGAGTATGGTTATCAAACAGGTTACCAGAGATGTTTGGTGTTGGGGTACCTCCAAGGCATGGTGGAAATTTGGGAACGATTGGTGGACCACTACGATGTCAAATCACTCCCTGCCCATCTCGAACAGTTGAGAGAAATAGCATTCAATATTCCGATTACTAACAGTGATGCTGATGTTGAAGCTTACGAAAAAGGTGTCAACAAGGCCAGAAACAAGATACGAGTAATCAGCACGCTCACCAAGGAGTCCTGGAAGGTGCAGAATCTCGATGAGCTTATCAGGAATATTAGTGGAGAAGTCAAATTGAGCGAAAATGTAGAAGAGATGTGGTGATGTATATTAAACGGTTTATAATGGAATAAAATGGGTATGTTTAACAACAACTTCAGTGTACTTTGTTCTTTAAAATGAGAAATCAAAATCCAACGATTTCAATCTACTCTCTAATTTGTAGCTCAAGATACCCCCTAAAGGACAATCATTCACACCCACTATTAATTGTTCACCATAGCCATTTTCTATAGGAGCAAAATTCAAACCAGTACATTTGCCAATAAAATCAATAGATTGGATTCTCGATTGAATTTGGTCTTTCGAATTCAAAAGATCATCAATTTGTATTATTCCAACATGGTCCAAACTTTCTGCCCACGAAATATAATCGCCATTGTAACTAAACTTGCAGTTTCTCACAGGGCCTCCACTACTGTGCGAAGTAGATCCTAAGGATCCGCTCCAACAAAATAGTGAGGCGTCTGACTTTCTTTTATCCCACAATCGGACACAACTGTCTTGGTTTCCTGTAAGAAGCAAGTTATTGTTTTTGGATGACCAATCACAACTAAAACCAAAATCATTATGCCCATCAAATTGTTGACTGGATTCAAGTTCCATTTTCAGTATCCTCTTATCTATGATAAATGAGCTTAAATTATCACCAGTGATGAAAATCTCATTATTGTTATTGGGGTTGATAGACGTGCAATTAATGGCAAAGGGTAGGTCTATCAAGTTTCGTATGGAGTTTCTTTGTAAATCAATTACGCGGAGTGTTCTATCGTTCGAAGACAAGATGAGTTCGTCATCTTGTTCGTTGATGATGATATGGTTGGTGATCCCATCACTGTTGCCAGTTACATGAAACTCTCCAAGAAGTTTACTGGAATCAGGAGAAGAAACGTCCGATAGTATATATCCACCTTCAAATGTCCCGCATGCTAAGTAGTTATTGGTACTCGTTAAAGTCGAAATTCTAGTATTCGAGTTTTTGAGCAAGTTTCTTGAGTCTATAATACAGTCCAATTTCATGGAATCTGATTTGGCAGTAGGTTCATTGTCAGGAAGTAGTCTGTTGATTTTGAAAAAATTGTGGTAATCATCTTCATTGGTGGTGTACGCACTATATTCGCTTGATGACGGATCACCACGTCCTCCGCCTATTAAGGTACTGTTTGTAACAGTTTGTAGGTTATGATCATGGTAGTAGCTCAGAGGATAGTAAATCCCGTTTGCAATGTTAGATCCACAACAAACCAAATTTCTAAGTTGAAAGTGGGTGATGTGTAACTTCAACTTGCAAAAGAACTTATGAAATTTATAGAATTCAGTGTTGGATGTGAATGATTTGATGGTGATGTTCTGGATGTTAGTAAAAAATGCCTTGTTATAAAGTTGGGTATGTTCATTTTTATCACACGAAACTTTTCAACTTATACATACACTCGTGGCTTTTCCCTTGGATCCAGGAATATTATGGAACCAATTATGTTTTCCCACCCTGGATCTATCCTTGAAAAATTTCTCCTTCAATCCAGGAGGCCAGCTGACACCCTGTAGATCCGTTCGTATCAAGGAATCTATGGCAAATGGAAGCTGGTCTTCTCTGTTCTTCAAGGAGTTTAGTATGCTCAAGATATCTGTTTTAGAGAGATGTGACGAATCATCGTACAACAAGTTGTACAAAACAGTGAGAGACTCTGATTGGTTGAGTTCATATTCGTGACTGGCTTGAACTGAAGCTAAATAGTCAGCAGTGGACCCATTTGAAGAAGCCGATGTGTTGGTTCTTCTGAGGGGCTGAGATTCGGTGTCCAACAGATTATTTAGCTGAATATCGGGGTCTCTAATAACACTGGAGGTAAGATCCATCTGTTCTTGGGGTAGCTGGACAGCCATGATGGAAGAAGGGGGGACTTTGGGTGAGTCTTCTCTATTGATAGTATTAGGTAGTAAATAACCCTTTTGGTAAATAGAATCAAAAAAATACCTCGTTTGGCACGAAAAAAATTGGATATAAGTAAAGCAGAGGTCCACTAACGACTAGGCGATGCTATTCGGCCGGAAACTGATCAACGGACCGACGTATGTGGCTGGTGGTTGGAAGCTGCTAAATTATTGGTAGAAAAGATAGGATAGGCCTCAACTTTTTGGTTACCTTGGAATATACAGGTTCGTGATTCTATAGTAAAAGTGAGGCTGGAGAGGAAACAAGTGGGTGCTACTTACTGAAGAATGGATGTTTCTACCTATGGGATGTTGCGAGGTAGAGGGACGAGACATCCATAGTATTGCTAGGCCACCTAATGAAGAATGACGTAGTAGCTGGATCAAAGTGTATCTACACTTTGTCTGTGCTAGAAAGTTTGGAGGATAATGGATCCATGTTGTAGTTGGACCAAGCTAAAGTTACACTTTAAAATTGGCTTGCATTCACCAAGCCAACCAGATTAATTTTACTAAGATAGCTGCAATACCATACAGACCAAAGGCAAAACCATCTTACCACTCTACATTATTTACTGTCTTATACTTCACTACTATAGGTGGGTATGAAGTCCTAAATAAGAGGTACACACCTGGCATACATCGAGTTTCTATTGTCCCCGACCCCCGTAAGTTTAACTTCAATGACACGAAGACACAGATTCGACATTGAACTATCTTGATAGATCCACTTCGTTGAACAATCCTCAATTCTCGCTGAAAAGTCGAAAGTTCGAATATTGGTGGGAGGAACAATCTCACATGGTATTTGAAGTAAGGTGTCTACGTTCATGAAGTATATGTGATACACATTCTTACTGCTGTGGTGAGCATCTTACTGGATACTTAACACTAAGATAGAAAAAATGCTAATAGAGTAAGTATACTCATTTGGGGCTTGTGCCCTGTTAGTGTAACGTTCCTGAATCATATAGGAGCTTAATACTCAATTCTGAGTGCTTACGCCAAAAGAGGCAGCTGCTGAGTGCTATTCTTGCCAATTTTGCAGCCACCAATGAGCGCCGTCAAAACCATTCATCTTCACACTATCTGCAACTTATAAACCAATCTGCTATCCCACCCCAAATCAGCATGTTTTACAGTCCTGGATTTATTTTATACCCTTGGTATAAGTAACGTGGGTGTTCGTGGCCAAAATATCGATGGCTATTACAACGGAACTACCTTCATATCGAGAAACCCGAACGTCCGTCACGATTTTGCCGATATGTGTGATATAATCACTCGACAATATTAGAATTTCTTGTGCAACGAGAAGTTTACAGATACGGATTGATGAGCAAAAGGTTCAATGCATTGAGTATAAAGAAGCAGTATTCAAAAATCTGCGTTGAAAATCCTTTGGATAAGTTTATAAAACTTTCGCAACCTAACAACTTTTACTTCGAGTATACAATCATTAGTGGGAAACAGTTCCTAGTGTTGTTTGAATCATTATATTTCAATTCGAGAATCAATTTTATCAAGGAGGTCATGTTCTTGGATGTGGCCATCACCATCCCGTTTCTCGAAAAGCTCCTACATAAGCTTCCAGGTGCGATCATTTCAACTGAGCTGAAAAATTCGAATTTTGCATATATCGAGGCATTGGGGCCTTTCAGCCATAAGCGTAACTTGGCTAAATTGCAAATTACAATCACCAACGTAAATAATGAGATTCCGGAACAGTTAGAGTTGCTAACGATTGATTTTGGACTCAAGAATTTGGAGTCGCCAAATTTAAAAAACATAGCCAACTGCCAAAACTTGAAAACACTACGTCTATTTGGTATGATACCAGTACAAACTATAGACGGCAACACATTAGGGATAGGAAACGAGAAATTGATAATCCAAAACTTGAAGATAAACTACTTTCATCCACATACAACTACTGATGTGCTCGTTGTTTTCAGGTCGAAAGATTGCGGAGCCTTAAACTCACAAACGTTACGATATTTCAGCCAGAAAGAGCTTCTAAGATGCTGCGATTGCGAATTTTGTTGGAGAAATCAAATACCGGTACACTTATAGACCATCTTCCCCTTGATACGTTAAGAAGTTTACATGTAGATCATTCTTGAAGAATTCCTAAAGCTCACAGGTGTTATTTTTTACAGAGCATAGGAAATATTCAGGCATATATTTCCAGCAACGAAGTTTGGAAATACTAAAGATAGATTCATGGGAATTCAGTGGAGCAGTGGATGTACGAAATGCATCAGAAATCAAGTACTTGTTAAAGACAAACGCCAAACCCAAATCAGGGACATGGGCAACAGAACATTAGTCTAGTTTGACAGCTTGTTTTGTGTTATTTCCAAAGTTTTTATCTTTGGTGATCAATAATAACCACAGCTGGTACAACCGTATCGATGGAGAGTACAGAAACAATAAATTATTGAATACCGGGGAATCATTTAAATTTTATTAATGGGTGTATATATTCGATAGATAATAGCTACTTCTCTTGGATACTCTATTGCCTTTCGTGCTTAACTCATAATAATAATATGTATTAGAGTAAGCGACTTGATGATTTCACAGTTGTGAACTTGTCGTCCGTTCTTCATTTAGAGAAAATTGCACACCACAAAGACCTGAGTGCTTCAAATGTCATCTTGATATCCATCAAGAGAACGGAAAGTAAAGCAATTGCAAAAGTGCGTCGCATGTGCTCGAGCGGAAAAAGTGAAGAGAAAAAGAGCATAGTACACGACAGCCATACCAACAGAAAGCTGTATCTCCATCCACAGGAAACATTAATGAACTGTAGGAACACTACAGACAATATGTATACCAAAATAAAACACCAAAACACCACTGGTTCTTTGTAAAGAAAAGTGACAACTGGAGAAGTGAGTATTTCACACGTAGTTGATTGAGTGAATGATTGATACTTCTCGTTGATCTTTCTTGAAAGCCAATTATATGTTGATTCGTTGGCGCCTAATTGAATTGGTTTGGGATTAGTCGATTGTGTTTCAGAGGCAGCTGCAGTTGGTTCAAGACGGGGAGGATCATTGCTGTCCCAGGTTGTTAAATTTTGCTTCAGGATTGGGCGGGGTGGGGTATGGTTTGCATCATTGTTAAGGACGATGTTCATTTCCTCATTTTCATTTCCAGTTCCTTTTGGAAGCAAGTTTGAAATAGAATCTTCTCTATCATTCAAGTCGCCTGATTTGCTCATTTGTACTTCACTAATTAACTCTTGTAGCTCGGGTGGGGTTGTGTGATTGATTATAATAAATTTGAGGTGGGGCTTGTTATATTATTGCAAATAAAAAGTAGTCAGCTTGATTAAATATTCGGGAATTCAACAGCCGCCTAAAACACCTTTATAAAAATACTACTGGGGATTATGCATGGAGTAATCCGATAGAAAAGGAAACTGCAACAGTGAGTAATATAGAAAGGGAAACTGCAATAAACTGGTATTGTAGTCAAGAAGGTTGTAGCAGCAGCTAGGCACTAGGTCAGGTCTATAGGTGTAAAGTAATAGAAGGGTTTGAATGGTCAAAGCCTATAACAAGTGACTCGAACCTAGAATTTGTGTATTTAAATAAGGTGGTAGAAATATCATGGGGTGCTTTTGTCCACACTCAAATATGCCTTATGATCCAACACATATTGAGATTCTACTGATTCAAATAAGAAAACCTTAATTTTTTCATCCACAAAAAGTAGGGGGGAAAAGTCCCAATTGTATAGCTCAGAGATTGTGGGAATTATCTACGGAAACCCTTGATTTCAGGATATAGGAGGAATGACCCTGATCAAGGATAGATTGCAGATCATTGATCCGGACGTCCTGACGGTAGTAATTTAGGATTGAAAACGGTAATAGGCCCTGGTCGATCTGGTCGATCTGGTATACTATATGATCATATGTGTGCTAGTTGCAAATAGTGTTGCTTATACCCCTTATAATGTGCAGGTCCCAACCAATCACAATAAGCAAGGTTATTTGCACCCAAAGTTAGTATGCAATAGTGATGCGGATGAAAATGAGAATGCTATATACGGGATTGTGATTATCAATATAGGTATTCCTTGGTCACTCTTGCTCTAAAAGCTTTTCCGTACTTGTGTTTTGTTTTGGATTCCTTGGTGCCACTATTTTTACTGATTGGTTAATTAACGTGGTAAAATAATTCTGGACTGAGTGGTATATCCTACGAAGTATGGTATTATATTAGATGGCATTAAGTACCAGGATGGTAACAAAAGGCAACGAGTCTCTTCGGATCCTTTTCTTGTATCGGTCCTTGGAGAAGTCGACGATTTTGAATGATAATCAGTCTTGAATGATGGTCGTTAGAGGAATCCATGAAATTTCCTGGAAATGTGTACAATTTGGAAAATCATTAGTTATGTAATAGAAATTGAAAAGTTTTAACAATTTAAAAAAGGTTTTCACTATAGGATTATGTTCAATATAGACATGATTCAGCCTAATGTGAGCTATCAGTCAGTAACCCTTTTATGGTTTGGCAGCCATAGAAATGAAAGATTTATCATCCACTTAGACTTTACCTTATAGGTTGTGTACAGGAAGCACCGCAAAGAGCTACCCTATTTAGGAAAGCACCAAAAATAGCACCACGAGCAGGTAGCTAACCATAGACTCTAAACCACTGACCGGATAGCCTGCTAGTAGTTCTCTATCAATTCTTCGGTATCCGGAGGCGGTAGATACAAAAACGGCTACAAAAAGACGGCTGAACAATAATTTTTCACCAATTTTCAGTCTCAAGTATTGAGTTCTTGCGCACTGTTGAAGGACTCAAAGTTAAGAGTATACAGAGCTTGAAGAACCACTACCATCGTCAGTCAAACCGTACTTGCCACTCTTCGGACTGTTATGTAGTATTAGGAAGGGTCTAAAACGTAGTCCGTACTAAAATATATTCCACCATATCTTGCCCAGACAATTGCGATCACTTCGTCAATCCGGTGAGTCAACTTTTATAAGGGACGTAGTAACGGAACACAACGATTCTAACCCCCAAAGGATTCCGTGAGGACTTCAAAATAGCCATTGCAAGCAACCGCAACCAGTTACTGGATCCAGGAAGATCTTCTGCTAGAGATTCCAACAAGATGGGCTGGGGAAGTAATGCCCTGAAGGTGGAGCCTCAATCTAACAAATGGACTGGGTGCAAAATGTTTGACAAAGGTATAAATACCCTTTGTATTCTTCCAATTTAGTTCAAGAGTCCCTATAACCTAGTTCACCGATGAAATCTTCAGACACTTCTTCAAGCGAGCTAGAATTGGGGGCGGATTACCACCCTCAAAGACGAATGCTATCCTTCTTATTTGGAAACAAAATCTATCCTATACCCAGCAAATCAGGTAGAAAAGCTATCCCTCGAGATGCCTGGTTTCTAAACAAAATGTTCTTTTGGTGGGTCACACCCAAATTAAATATTGGCTACAGCCGGACCTTCACAGAATCTGATCTATATAAGCTTTCGGAAGATTTGAAAGTTGAGTCGTACATCGCCAAGTTCGAAGCCATTTATGATGAACGTTTGGCACAAGCAAGAGCTAAATTCGTCAAGTCGACCAATAAAGATGCCTTGAAGGATTTCAAGTTCGAACGCTTGGATTTACTATATATTCTTTACCTTACATTCAGATCCATCTATTTCAAAGCTATCTTGTACTGCGCTATCAATGCTGCCCTTTTGGGTGTGAATCCCATCATCTCAAGACAATTGACCCAGTTTGTGGAAGACAGAATCCTTGACCCGTCTCGCCATTCAACTGGGAAAGGTGTGGGTATCGCAATTGGCCTTTCGTTGAGTATCTTCACTAGCGGTCTTGCCTTGTACCACTACTTGTATTGTGGGTATATTGTTGGATGCAACGTCAAGTCAGTTTTGACCCATTCCCTTTTGCAAAAGTCCTTCAAGTTGAGTGCTGCTTCAAGACAAAAATACCCAGATAGTAAGATCACTTCGCTCATGGCTACCGACTTATCGCGTGTTCAACTTGCTCTTTTTACTCTTCCATTTGCTTTCGTGTGTCCAATCCCGTTGGTTATCGCTATAATCTTTTTGATCTTGAGTTTGGGTGTTGCAGCTCTAGTGGGAATATTCTTTTTCGTTGCTTTCGTTGTTGCTTCAGGCTTTGTTGTGAAGGCACTCTTCGATTACCGGAAGGTTCTTACAGAATTCACCGATAAAAGGGTTTCTTTGACATCTGAAGTCATCCATAATTTAAAATCGATCAAGCTTTACTCTTGGGAAATTCCATACCTTTCCAATGTGATGAAGGCAAGATACCAGGAAATAAAAGTTCTTATGAAGATTCAAACAGTCAGGAACATTTTTGAGGCTACAGCCATGTGTATTTCTGGTTTAGGTTCGATGGTCACTTTTATTGTTCTTTACTTCATCAACCATGGAACTACAAGTGCTGCCAAAACATTTTCATCTCTTTCTGCCTTTCAGGTCTTCACACAAGCAATTGTACTTCTTCCACCAGTTCTTTCTCAGGGTGCCGACTTGTTGATGGGCATAGGCAGAATTAATGAATTTTTATTGGCTGAAGAGAAGATGCCGAACCCAAGATATATTCAGTCTGTATCGTCTTATGATCAAGTAGCTATTTCTTTGAAAGATGCAACATTCAAGTGGGATGTCTTTGAAAACAAGGAGCTTGATAATAATGAGCCTGAAAATGATGATATCAACTTGGAAAACTTGCGGGAAGAACCCAAAGGGTTTCCATTATCAAACGTTGATTTGGAAATCCAAAAAGACGAATTTATTACCATCACAGGATCTATAGGTTCTGGTAAGTCATCTCTCTTGAACGCAATTGCTGGCACCATGAAGTGTACTGGTGGAGCTGTCACTATCAATGGTTCGCTTTTGTTCTGTGATCAGCCTTGGGTGCAAAATGCAACCATAAAGGAAAACATTTTATTTGGTGAACCATTTGAGCAAGAACGCTACAACGAAGTATTGTTCGTTAGTGCTTTACAAGGAGACTTGGAGATATTACCAGGTGGAGACCTTACCGAGGTTGGTGAAAAAGGGATTACATTATCTGGTGGTCAAAAGGCTAGAGTTAATCTTGCGCGTGCTTTGTATGCCAACAAAGACATCATTTTACTAGATGATGTGCTCAGTGCTGTGGATGCAAAAGTTGGAAAGCATATCAGTTACTATTGTTTTGAGAGATTCTTGAAGAATAAAACAGTTGTTTTGGCTACCCATCAATTGGCTTTGGTGAAGGACGCTTCCAGAATAATTTACATGAGTGAAAATCATTTAGAAGTGCGAACATTTGATGATTTATCAAAGAGCAGTCCTCTGTTCAAAAATTTAATGTCATTTGGTATGATTACCCAAGTTAAGGAAGCTGATCCCAATATCGTCGAGGAGGAATTGGGGACTGAAATCATTCAAACTAACTCATTGGAAGGCAGGTTTGACGAGGGTATTATGAAAAGAAAGAGCACTCTGGCCGAACACCAAGACGTCAAAGTCGAAGGTGAAGCGTATGTCGATGTCACAAAGTATAAGGATGAGGTCAAAGGCAAGATTATTGAGGATGAATTGATGGCTGTTAACAGTATTAAGTTTTCAGTTTACAAGACGTATGTCAAGTTTGGGTTTCAAAGTGGTGTCTGGTTCTTTTTGATAGCCTTGTTCTTGTGGACGATTCTTACTGCATTCCTCCTGGTGTTTGGTAACACCTGGTTGTCTTTCTGGATTTCGAATAGATTCCATAGACGTGCAGAGTTTTATATTGGACTTTATGTTGGTATTAATATCGCTTGGGTAATCAGTGTCTGCGTGCTCTATGTTGCAATAGCTACCGCTTGCACCAATGCATCCAAGAACATGAATGTTGCAGCCATACAAAAACTTTTGCATACTCCAATGGCCTTTCTTGATGTTACTCCAATAGGAAGAATATTGAATAGGTTTACTAAAGATTCCGATTCGTTGGACAATGAAATTCCCGAGGTGTATAAATTGGTCATAATGGCCATTTACAATATGGGAGGTACGTTTGTACTTATTATCATTTACTTGCCTGTTATCGCAGCGATAATCCCTTTTATGTTAATCTTCTTCGTGTCGTTGTTGAACTATTATTCTGCAGCAAGCAGAGAAATCAAAAGGATTGAAGCAGTCAAAAGGTCATTTGTGTTCAATAACTTCAACGAGAGCTTGGGTGGAATCGCAACAATCAGAAATTACCATTCTGAGAAAAGGTTCATCAAATCAAATAATGACTTTAATAATGGAATGAATGAAGCTGTTGTTCTTAACTATGCAACCCAGTCATGGTTAAGTATTTGCTTGGAAACTTTGGCATTCATTTTCATTTTGCTTTTATCTCTCCTTTGCGCAACTCGTGCTTTTCCTATATCTGCTGCCTCTGTCGGTTTATTGATTTCATATGGACTTCAATTGGCAAATATGATGACAATCTTAATCAGATCGTATTCACAATTGGAAAACTCGATGAACTCTGTTGAAAGAATGAGTGAATATGCTACCGTATTGCCACAAGAAGCGAGTTATAAAACCCAGTCCACACAACCTACCAATTTGTGGCCAACCAAAGGTGAAATTGAGTTCAGAAACGTTTCATTATCATACAGGCCAGGGTTACCTTTGGTGTTGAAAAGAATGAATTTTAAAGTTGGATCAGGTGAAAAGGTTGGCATCTGTGGAAGAACCGGGGCTGGGAAGTCTTCAATCATGACAGCGCTTTTTAGACTTAGTGAAATAGACTCTGGTGAAATCTACATCGATGGTATTGATATTTCAACAATAGGATTGCAAGATCTCAGGTCACGTCTCTCCATTATACCTCAAGATCCAGTCTTGTTCAATGGAACAATCAGGAAGAATTTGGACCCATTTGATGAACATCCTGATCTGAAGTTGTGGGATGCTCTCAGAAGGTCGGGGTTAGTTCCCGCCGAACAATTGGAAGATGTCAGGCTTCAAGTCAATTCTGAAGATAAAGACTTGCACAAGTTTCACTTACTCCAAAAGGTTGAGGATAATGGAAGTAACTTTTCACTCGGAGAGAAGCAATTGATCGCTTTTTCCAGAGCCTTGACCAGAGATACTCGGATTTTGATAATGGATGAAGCAACATCCCTGGTTGATTATAAGACAGACAGCAAAATCCAACATACGATTGCAAATGAGCTCTCTCACTGCACCATATTGTGTGTTGCCCACAGACTCAGGACGATTCTTACGTATGATAGAATCTTGACTTTGGATAAGGGTGAGCTCAGTGCTATTGATACCCCTCTAAATCTATATCATGATGAGAATTCCCTTTTCAGACAAATGTGTGACAAGTCAGGTATAACGGAAGCAGATTTCTCGTCGATTTAGCGTATTTATAGATGTCGTTCTTTTATATGGAAATGTACTTATACAAGTATAACCAGCTGTAGAACTTTGAAGTCTTTTCGCAGCCAATTAATATGGCTGATTTGGTTGGTCTATAGGCAACGAGCTTCCACCCCAATGTATACCATTGAATATTATGACACCAGGATTGTGAGACTATACCGATAAGACTTACAGCAGCGACTCAACCATAATCAAAAAGGTGGTTGTATTGAAATCATCGTCCCATTTCTTAGCCATATACTCATCATATCATCACCAACGAGCAACGAAAAACGGCAAAGAAATTCTGTCACTCAATATTTTTTCGTCAACCCAGTCGACCCAAATGCCCTCCCAATACTTCCAATTCCCCTTTAATGCCACCCCCTCCTCCAAACCTTGTTCGTCCCTTCATTTCCACCCTTCATAAGCCAGCCTTCCAATCGCACGACCCATAGTGTGGCATATGAGCAGATTATGCTGCGAACAAACCGGGTCGCAATTGCTTATAAATACTCCAAAGTTATCTGATCAAATAAATCAAGACCCTTCTCTTCCAAAATCACATCAACCAGCCCCATACTATGTCTGACCACCAATATCACTTCGATGTATCCATGTCGTGTTCCGGGTGTTCCGGTGCCGTCAACCGTGTGCTCACCAAGTTGGACGGGGTGAACAAAATCGACATCTCGTTGGAAAACCAGACCGTTGATGTAACCACCGCTGAGTCTCTTGATTATGACACGGTGTATAATACCATTGCCAAGACCGGGAAGAAGGTCAACTCCGGCAAGGTTGTTCGCTAATCAGGGAGAAGATACCGGGGAAAAGGACGCAATAGACATAACTCAATTGTCATGATGTTAGACCACACTTTATACCAATATTGACTGAATTGAGGTATGAATCTGGAGATGATGTTTGAGTTGGAGCTTGAGTTGTTACTGAAGCTTCCTCGCAGTGTTCGAGGCCTAAATTTAGTTGTTGTTATATATGTAGAAGTTGTTTAATGAAAATGAGAATGATCAAGTTTACGTTGTACTTTCAGTATCTGATATATTTATTTCTATCACCCTAATTCATTGTCCTGAGCTCCACAATTTCTTCAATGTACCTTTCACGAAGCTCACTCTTTACAAATAAGCATCGAATAACCCTTATCAAATCTTCGGTAGCAATATCGAATAATTCTCCCTGGTAGAACCTATCCATGATATCTTTCAAATGATTGTTCACCAAAAACTTGACGTTATTGAGCTTACTATAAGACTTGATGTTATCCTTGGGCTCATCGATCTGAATCACAAACGGAATAGTAACATTATTGAGCTGTTCTATGATTGCAGAGATCTTTTTGGATTGATACTCACTGATTTCCGGCAAGTTTATGATGGTATTCACGAGCCAAGTGTTAACAAAATCAACAAGCGAAACAATCAAGCCTTTGAACTTCTGTGAATTGGTAAGCTTCAAGTCTGTATCTTGGAAAAGCTGATTGAACCAGCTATAAATCAATCCCAATTTGTTCAAGTTGTAATCGTCCAATTCAAAGTCGTCGTAATTGTCTTCGCCATATTCGTCTTCAGGAGACGGCGATGGCGAGGACAGTACATCCTTCAAGCTTAAGTCAAGTGAGATTATTGCTAGCTTGAGATCTTGATAAAATTTGATCAATACTTGATTTTGTAATGAGGTAGAAACTTCTTCAAATTGCTTGAGATTCAAAGTGTGCGCAAGGTAATTGAAGTCATTAGCAAGGAGATATGAAGTCGAAATAGGAGGATACTTCGATATACTCAATGCCTTCACCATATTTATGAGAAGACTCGGATCAGATGATATTTTTTCAAATTCCTTGAAAATAGGTATTAATTGTCCAGGCAAGTTAGAGATTTTGACGGAGCTCGATGAATCTATGACAGAATCAGAATTGGGTATTGATGTGGGAACAACTTTCGGTTGTGATTTTGTAACAGATTTCTTTGGTGAGGTCTCTATGTCTTCATCATCCCAGCCATCATCCCAACCATCATCCCAACCATCTCCTTCATCCTCAGCATCCTCAGCATCCTCAACTGTAAGATTTTCATGAGGTTGAACTAATGCTTCGCTCACGATGGGCTTAGTACCAATGGTTTCCGTTGGTGGATTCCATCCAGTCACCGGTTTGACCTCATTATTGTTGAAAGTGTTCCTGATGTTTTCAATATAGCTGTCAACCAACCAATCGACGTATAGTTTGTTGAGGTTCTCTTTTATGGATGAGTTGTTAGAGTTATTGAATTGACTCAAGATATTCCAATTTGTGCTCTGACACAAAGTTGTCAATGATCTCAAGTCATCAATCAGACCGCTATCGTTATTAAGCAGGCCTATATTGGATGTGATTTTCTCGGTCAAAAGTCTATCAATCTTTGTATTCAAGTAATGCTTGACTGACGTAAGACCTATATGATTCAAGAAAGTGATTAAGTTCTGCAATGACTTAAGGAACTGTATTCCCTTCAATTCCAGGACTTTGGTATTTTCTGTCAACAAGGTTACTAGATCAAAATCCAATTCATCTTCATGTAAACGAACCACCAATTCTTGCTTCAACTCATGACCCAATATTTGATCTACAAGAGCATCCCATCTAGTTCTCAAATACGTGTAGTGGTCGAGTTTGATATCATTTTTGGTGACAATGAGATTGAAATCATTCAAAAAAGAAACACTATTGATGGTGAACTCGTCTGGTAAAAGCTTGATTAAATAGTCATTTAATTGAACTATCAATTGGTCGTGAAGTTGATCTAATTTACGAGAAATTTGCTTATAGATCAAAGCAGTCGAGTCAAATGAAGTGTTGGCTCTAATTGTTTTGAATAATCCTATCAAATGTTGGAAATCAAGCAAATCAGATAGCGATTTCTCTTTGTCTAGAACCTTCTGAATTTCATCAACTTTCTCGTTTAAATCTTTGACCTTTTGGAGTTGTACCAAGTTCTGTTCGATCTCGTTGTACTTAGCGTTCAATTTTGTCAACGAAAGCGATTTCAAATCGTCTTCTTCATCTTCTAGTTGTTGGTGAGGTGTCTGGAACTGCTCAACAAACTTGGCATCTTTCAGTAAAAGTTGTTCGTTGATTTGGAGTGCAAAGTGTCTGATTTGGTTATCGAGAACAGTAATACTGTCCTGGCGGTCCAGTAGAAGCGCTTCTATGGACATTTGCCGAAGTTGTGTTGATACTTGTGGTATAATCAAAGTGGTTGCTTATTATGTTTAGTTCAAGCTTTACTTTTTTAGTGGTGCGTGGAAGGGAACAGAGACTAGAAGGTGGAGACAAAGTTGAAGAATTTACTGTACGAAAGGCTTCATGTATATTTGTCTATACTAACGTCTATGGGTTATTCTTCTAGCATCAACTTCTACATTGGCTTCAAAAAATTAATTAGATTCATTATCATCAATAAATAAGAGTTGGTGTCAGTGTACCATCTATTCCAACCAGTCCATATATAAATCAACACACTGGTGAACTGAACTTTAAGGTCACTCTAGCAGTGGAAGCTATTGTATCAGCATAGTTCCATCCGCAATCGAACATACATAAGTGGTTGCTTCGTTTTCCTATAATGGTCGCCAAAAGATGTTTATTCATCTCCCTGAGAGATTACACATAGTGACCGTTTCCTTGAAGCCAGCTGGTATCTCATATCAAGTCCTCAGTGATATCATCGTCAACGTACTCGTCGTCCTTGTTCATTCTGTAAACGGTCATGGCCATACTGGCAACGTTCAACGAGTTCATGAACCAATCTGGAACAGGGAACGCGTAGAGTTCAATCAAATTGAAGGCCATATCCAAAAAGTTACCCAATAATTCGATTATGAGCATCATTTTGTCGAACTTCAAGTCCTTGAGGATTTTATTGTATTTCTTGTTGATGTCGCTGTTGACAACCGGGGAAGATTTACTCTTGTTATTATTCAAGAGCTTCAATTCCACATTGACTTTTCTTTCCTTCCGTATCACATTGAGTAATTGAGATATCGTCTTCCGTATCAAAAATACCAAGATAAGCACCCAGAGCTTGTTGGTCAGCTTGAGGAGCCTATGTAAGTACTTGGGAAACATTGGTAATTGTGAGAACAAGTGGAGATTATCAAGAATATTGGCCAACGTTTCGAGTACTCCCACTACCACAGTTTCTAAACGTTTCAAGGAGAACTTTTTGTATGGCGAATGCCTCTTTCTTATTGGTTTTGGATGTTCTGTATGAGTTGTGCTTGGTGATACTGACAGAGGTTTGGAAGCTGCCTTGTTCACGTCAAATTTGGTAAAGAACAGCGAGTATTTCGGCCTAGGTACGCTGGGGAGTTGGTTGTACCTGATAAACTGTTTTTCTGACGATTGTTTGGCAAGTAACTCCTTTAACTTGGCGAGTTTATCCTGAGTGACTGATTTGTTTCCTCGGTGTTGTTCTTGTTCGGCGAGTTCTATGAGATTGTTGATAATTTCCTGCTGCTTATTGGTCTGAACGCTCTTTTCACCTTTGGTGGTTCTGGTGGTGATGGTTTCTACGGAAGTCACCATACTGCGGACAAGTGTGGTGGGATTATGGATTTCGATACGAACCATCTAATGAGTCCTATGATTTTGATGGTGGCCCAAGGTGGGGTACACGACTAACAAAAAGATTCCGGTACCGCGGCGAACAGGAGGGGAACAAAGACTTAGTGAAGGATACAAAGAGAAGAGAAGTGGCTAACGAGGAAGAACGCGTAGGGTTGAATATGAAGAAGTGGTCCCATAGCCTTGGAACCATGATAGAGGATATCTTCTACTAAGCAATTAATCAAGTTATCAAGATATTTTATTACTTTCACAGCCAAAGAGACTTCTGATCGTCAAACTTGATCGACCCAACTTTGATCAACCATAGTATAGGATCGACAATCTTAGTCAAAATTTGCCCACGCTATCTGACGATTTTCATATCTTAATTGCCTCCAAAAGCCATACCTTCAATATCTATACCAATAATCTGCGAATAAGTCCTGCTAATTCCTTCAAAAACTGGTCCTCATCCAAGTTGTACCTATTGAAGTCAGCTAGAGTGGTCTCCGACTCCAGCCCCTCTAACTGGACTAGTTTGAATGCTTCATCAAATATCATCGCTATCACAATCCCTTTGTTTCCTCTAACTTCAAGGCGCATCCTTCTCTCTTCGTCAAATGCCAACTCTAAGTGCTTCAAGTTTGTAAACCGTATTATGATATCATTCATCTCTTTGCACCATTTGGCATACTTTTGCACGGTATCATTGATGGGGTATGGCTGCGAGTCCAACACCAAAGACCTCAAGTCATCCAACTTCTTGGTACTGATACTCATATATTGTTCTTGATCCATCTTGGCCAATTCCTTCGCTTTAACCTCGTCTTCCAAGCTTTGAAGTCGACTCATCTCTGCATTCAATTCACTCTGGTTCGAGCTCATTATCTGCTCAATATCATTATCTTCCTTCACGTACTCAGCAAGGCTATTTATCACTTGACTGCTGGTATCTGTCTGAACTTCTTCATCAACTCCAGTTTCTTTGAGTACGTTATCCACTTCGTCCTCTAAAAGCCTTAGCTCTTCAAGTAATTCATCAGTTTTCGCGGTCTTGGCCAGGAATTCCTCGTACAATTCCAAGTTGTCTTCAGTTATTCTTTGAAGATTCTCGATCTTCACATTCAATTGTGCTTTGAGCTCCTTGAACTCGGCCTTTCTCTTCAAGGATTCCGCCTCAATGTTCTCCACATCACTCTTGTCAATATCTTCAGTCGTCAACTCCGAAATCTTACGGAGAAACTTGTCTCTTGTCTCTTGCTCGAGGTATATGAATTTCAATTTCGAGAAGATTTCCTTTTGATGTTGGATCTCCTCATCAATGTGTTTGGGGCTAGCAAGATTGATGCTGGACGCTTCAAAATCCAGTTGTGCTCCTAGAATCGTGAGCTCATTGCTGCTGTGTTTCAATTCGTCTAGTTTGCGCTTCAATGAAGCTGTTGGGGGGTGTATTTCAGTCATGATGACGTTGGTAAACAAAGAAAGAATTCGCTACGCGTCTTGAATTTTTTATGTGCCATTTGGGTGCGAAATTTATTATTGAGAAAGTAATGATTACAAAAGCTTAAGAGACTGACTCTTGTGTCTATACTCTTCGTATGACAACTAGGTCAAACTCTTTTGGTCTATAATAGTTTATAGGTTCTTTTTGGATCTCTTACACTCCTTCGCCTCAATAGAGCTATATACTTACATTCTCTCTTTATCTGTCCTAGTATGAAAAAGCTGTGTTCTTTCAAAGCTTTAATGTCGTTCAATGATCTCTTGGTTGTATCAAGCAACTCAACTTCCAAGTACGATCATCCTCAGTTTTGTTTAACTGAGAAACCTTCCACAATTCTAACAAAATAAGTTCTTGTAAAGCAGGAACTGCGATGATATTGTAATCTTCAACCTCGTTTCTATTGGTAGGTGGAGAAAACAATAAACTGCTTCGTTTACTACCTGTCTCTCCACCTTTATTTCCATAAGGAATTTGCAAGCTTTCAATATCGGCAATAATCCTAGTTATCTTCAAATACTTATCAATGTTGATAATCTTCTGATTCAAGAAAGTATTGGCTTTTCTGTAATTAGGATTACCATCAGTAACAAAAGTGAGATCTTGCAAGAATAATGAAATATATGGAACGATAGGAATATTGTAATCATTGGACACCAAAAAGTTTCTCAACTTCGATCTGTAGACAGTGTAATTCTTCTCAGGGTGAATAATTCCAGATAAGTAATCATATAACTCCTTATATTTGTCAGATAACTCTTCCCATATTTTCACTAATCTAGTCAACAAATGCGACTGTAATGCAGTGATAATGGCTGCCAAGGAATTGAAGTTTCTCAAGTAAAGACATGAAATAGCGATTTTTAACCATGTCTTTACCATATTGACCCTCAATTTGAGATTGATCTTGGGTTGCAAAATTGACTCCAACACATATCCTGATAGACAATTGGTGAATAACAATGAATATCTAATGTTAGGAGCCAATTTCAAGTATGCTCTTTTAGCAGTAAAGTTCTCATTTAATAACTCTTCTGGTTTCAAGTTGCAAAAGATATGAGACTCTATAAGAGTCAATTGTTTTGCGATTTCCAAACCGTTAAAATCCAAGAGGTTAGGTCTGTAGTTGGATAACACCCATGATTGATCACAAATGCTAAACCAGTTAGGTAAAATGACTCCAAGTTCTAGTGGAATGTAGTATCTTGCAGTGATGAATTTCTGGGCACACCAACTTTCGCCTAAAATCGCTCTGTAAGTCAAGTTAACTTTTTCGATAGTGACGATCTGATGCTTAGATAATAAAGAGCTTGATGAAGATGTCTGGTTCCCAACTCCCAATGGCATTGGCAAGGTCATGGACTTCAACGAGCTTGAAGTAGAAGTATTAGTATTGATCTTTGATAATTCGTATCCATCAACCATGGAGTACCTGGAACTGGTTGCGGGATCTGGTCCTGATTCTTGAGCTTCCCTTTTACTAGATCTTGTGATAGTAATGCTTCTGTTGATTAATTGCTTATTACCAAGGCCAACTGGTAATCGTAAAGTGCCTGCGTCTTGGTTTTCTACCAAAGGCTTGGACGCCAACCTTGAGGCAATATCAATCAATTTTATGGAATCAAATGGTAAGTATAATGAGATTCCTTCATTGAAGAAATTAAATAATGTTGTCAAAACAGGGTAGTCAAGTTCATGGACCCAGTATGATTCTATCCATAATTGGAACATCTTGGCTATTAACCTCCTTCTGTTCTTGAGTTTAATTTCTAAACTCACATCAGACTTTGTTTGGTTCTTCAAAGAAAGATTTCCAAGATCAAACCTGTTGATTAACTCATCGATTAAAGCTGTTCCTGTGGAGAAGCTTCTGAAACAAATGAAGAAAGTGGATACGAAGAAGTATTCAGGTGGTGAGTTTTCATTGGTTAAGGTGTAAACCAATCCTTTGAAAGAACCCCCCAATAAATTGCCACTGCTATCTACTAACAATTCTTCTTGAATATTGATGCTGTCTCCTGATCCTTCAATGTATTCTCCATCCATGGTAGTAAATGGTTGAAATTCTGCAGCGGAAATCGAAAACGGTGATGTGCCTTCAACATCATTTAGTAAAACCTCATGCAATAAAGAAACTCCACCGGGAGTTAATCCCAATTCACCGGTTTTTCCTGATCGAGCCATCGAATAACGGTTAGACTTCAAATCGTGTCCTCCCAAAGTCTTCAAATCACGGTTTTTGACAGATTGTGCCTTGGCGATACCAAGTGAGCATTTCCTGATAAATTCAGAAGGTTCTATTCTCATTTTAGCATAATCTGGATATGATCTTTCAGAATTCAATTTGAAATCTCCTGTGACATCCAACAACTTTCTTATAGATGAAATAGTAACACTTATTGATCTGATCATTTTTGAGGCAATTTGAATCAATTCACCACCTTCGGACGTGTAGAAGTAGTCTTTAGTAGAGTTGGGGTCACTTCCGTGAGGTATTGGAGAACCTATAGTATTACTCTTTTCCTCTTCAGTTTCATTAATAGTCCTGACTACTAATTTCTTGACTCCAGTCACCAAGTCACTCACCAAAGATAAAAGTGTGTCCAAGGAGCTGTCTAAATCAGCTGGCTTTTCTGAAGAAAAGTCTGACCCTGTTTTTGAAATGAACAACAATTCCCTTAATAAAAGAATAATTTGGTGTGTAATGGACTCTAATATATCACATCCTACTGGATTATGTTCAATCAAATCTAATCTTCCGATTATTAACCCCAAGTATGAGAAGAGTAGCCCGTTGATTTCTGCAATTCTTTGCTTTGCCAAAGGTGGAGTACTCATCAAAGGATAATTGTTCATGTCATTCTGTAATTTCTTTTCATTTTCTCTCTTGATAATTTGCTTACTTTCAATAGACCACACTTGTAAGAATGCAGTAGCTTTTCTCGTAACTTGGTAGATCATCAAAGTCAAGACCTCAATTTTGTTGAAATTTGACGTTCCTTTGAATTCATTTGCTTTGACCATTAAATTATACCAATCGGCCAATAAAGATTTTCTTGTTTTTCTGACAATTGGTCTTTTGGTAACAATTTCATTGGATCGAGACAAACAATCTGTTTGCTGTAAAAGCAACCTCACACCATCTCTAATGGAATTGATAACTTTGATGGAGAAGGTGTACTTGCCGTGCAGATTCTTATGACTCAAAGGATTCATAAGGAATCTACCACATGCATGGAAGAGTGGTTTTAAGTAATGACTGTTGGGTATTTTTCCTGAATTATCAAAGTTAGAATCGTTTGTATCGAAGTCTTCCTCATCGTCTTCTCCAAATTCATTATCTTGGGATGTCACCGCAATGGCAAAGTAGTTCATTGGAATCCAGCCTCTTTGTAAAGATTCAATGAGGGTGACTTCACCCCATCCGGAATCATCTATCGTATGCACAAATGCCAAATCATCTTTTTCAAATGACAAACATATCGATGCATCAGATTCTGATTGTAATGTGGTGGAATCGAAAGGATGCAATGCCCTGACGAATAAAGAGGATAACTCTTCATCATTGGCATCTTCATCCAAATCAGGGGCTGATATTGTTGAGTCTCGTATGCTTTCCAGCCCTGTTTTTGTATGAGATTTGCCTGTGGGTGAGAATGAATCTGCATGATTATTGAGAAATGATTGCTCGTCTTCGTGGCGATTTTTAGGATCCAAAACAGAATCTGTTGTGGTGATATTTAATCCGTTTGGATATTTGTCGTTCAAGTTTCTTCTAGTACTTGAAGAGGCCATTGATACATCTTTTCTATCATAATCATTCTGTGCAGATTCCAGATCAAACACCAAGTCTTTTCTGACCGGAATTTCATTGTCGATATTCGAATAAGTAGATGTAACGACTGGTTTCTTCGATTTCCACGGTGATATTCTCGTTCCTTGTATTTTGTAAGGTGATTTCTCTTGTGCTGATGATAAGTTAATGGTTGTATTAGCACTGTCGGATATACTGAAGTTCGACATGGAATTGTTTAATTTAAGATCGGCGTCGACTCTGTGATTATTACTATCGTGACTGGATATGCTTGATCTGTCACTGACGGTACTGATCTCAGATACTTGATCATGGTTTATCACTGAGTTTTCGGCATCCTGATCACGACGACTGTATTTGCGATTATTGTCTTCCTCGTCCGTTGTATCTCTTGTGTCCAGATCGGTCTTCTTGTGGGATTCATTAATTTTCTTATAGTAAAGACTTGTACGGTGGTTTTTTCCCGAGGTGGAAGCTCTATTTGCTTTTGTTGTAGGATCGTTATTCACCTTTTCCACATTCTGCTGAAACGATGTCATAAATTGGTACGAGTCACCCGATGTCCTTGTTTGTTGCAACGTCATGGATAATCTCTGGAATTTCTTGCTCAATTCTTGTTGTGGGAAGTTGGGGGAAGTTTTGTTGAATCCTGGGGCATTCAGGTTTTCTGGGACTAGCAAGTGTTCTGATGGTTCGGGCAAGTTGTGACCCACGGTATTGTGGAAGCCATTTTCTCCAATGACGGGAGTTTTGTCGTCCAAAGGATCAACAGAGGCAGGGAAGGTATTGAGCTTGGGGGTTGGTTCGTCGCCATAATCAAACTGGTCCTGTGACAACGATGGGATCTCTGAGTTGTACGTATACTCGTCCCCAAACTGATCCACAGAAGGATTCTTCAAGAGCGAGTTGTTGATCGACGTGAAGCTCGGATTGCTGGCCTCTCGACTGAGGGAGCCGTCTGCCGTGAGGAATGTTTGGAACGTCTGGTTGGACGCATCGGTGTGAATGGTCGAGTTTTGTTTTCTGTCTTTGTCTTCGTCGTCGTCGTCGTAGTCGTGTTCGTCTTCTTCGTCCACTTGGTCCATGATCACTGAGTTCTTGGGAAACTCAGACTCCCCGGTGGAGTACACACTCGACGAGGTGCTTATATGGGTTCCTCTGGTATTGGTGAACTGAGGAGCAGTGTACATCCAGGAGCAGTAGTGGTAGTAGTAGTAGTAGTTGGACTGTGGTAGTTAAAGGACTGTAGTAGTAGAAGTAGTAGTAGCTTGGTGAATGTGGACTGTTATTAGTGGGGCTATTGATATCACACTACCAACAACGGGTCTTCGTTTTTATCTCCACTATGTTCCAAAATAATATGCGATCTGAAAACTTGAGATTCCTGTTTTTGGTGGTTTCCACCTGTTTTTGGAAACGGGTTCAAGATGCAAATGTCTGTCGATGAGGGTGCCACTTTTGGTGGGAAACGACCAGATTTTTCGGGAAATGACTGGTTCTGTTGTCCCTGGTGTTCCTGTTCGAACAGGTGTTGCAATTGTTCTCGTAGTGTGGTAATGTCGGGTCCTTGTGCCTACTATTGTTGGCGTTGTCTGGTACTGAAAAATAGGTGTCTCGCTCCGTAGTGGAACAATAGAAAATTAATTTTGTATGCGAAGACGCGTTTTTTCTTAAGTATGGGCACCACTCTGCTTGAAGTTCTCTTATGAAACAATCACTGTAACAAGAACGCCACGTATGGTGTGCAATCGCAACTGGAATGCCGTTGCAGATCCCCTTGCTCGACTCTGAAACACTGTGTCATCTTCGTTGCATGTTTCAAGTGTGCGTTCCTCGAAAAAAATAATGAAGGATGCGAGGTTCGAACTCGCGCGGACACAGTCCAGTAGATCTTAAGTCTACCGCCTTAGACCACTCGGCCAACCCTCCATTAGATAATGCTCTCAAAGGTGAGGTTTGAGAAATTAATACTTGTGCACGTGACTTTGGTCACGTTATAGTCCTATATGCCGGATAAATTACGCTTCTGCTGGAGTTGATCACAACCTACGACACTTCAATGCAAATTGTACCTATAATATGTATAATCTTGCCAGATGAACTGGTGACTCTCAAGATCAATTGCAGATATACTCCATTCCTTGTTGGATATTCTAAAAGCCATATTTAAGTTGCAAAAAAATTCATACAATTTGCAACCACTACTCATAGGTCCTCTTGCCATGTAGTGTATAGACTTTATTTGTGTGGACAAGCTTTAAAGATAGGTAAAGAATATAACTAATAGTATCCTGTATATTCAAACGAACAATTCTAAATGTCTACCATTCTATTTTAACTTGTAAACTCTGAGGTTTAACCAGAGCCAGAAGGTAAAGAACCCAACAAACGAAATACCAATATTCAAAATCACCCATAGGTCTGGGTACTTTGCAGGCGCTGGAATAAACCAGTCTATAATGTGATAGATAACAATTAAAAAGTAAGTACCCTTTGTGATCAAGCCCCACATCAATCCTGAGTTTTTAAAAAGGAGTTTGTGTCCAATCAACCAGTTGATAAGCAAGTTACTCACAAAATATTGCAACACCAAACCATCTTTTTTCAACAATGGGTATAGACTGAATGTACCCACGTTATTGATCCATTGGATGATATCAATCAATTCAGGTTCCACAAATACCAATAAGATACTTGGTAATAATGGAATTAGGATACTCTTTTCATGGACCTGGTAGGAGAATAAGTAAAATGCAAACGAATTGCCTGCAAATCCATAGATCATTCCTGGAACCACGTTTTTCGACTTTCTTAACTTGAGGTATAAAATCACATTCATTGGAACAATGGCAGCGATGGTCGTAAGTAATGACAATTTGGATAATTGTGAAGCCTCAATGATTTGCTTATACTTTATAATTACGTTAGTGGTACACCAGAAATTAGCGACTTTATCTTCGAATAATCCTCTGTTGAAGGGAAAGACTCTTGTGACAATTTGTAACAACTGTTTGGGGTCATTCAAAAATGGAATTAAGATCACAACATTGGTCAACACAACAGTGAGACCCACCAATACCAATTGTTTGAAACTTTTCAATTGACTCAAAATGAATACAAAGATGAACGTCGAATAGTACAATCCCATCTGCTTGAAGTTGATACTACTCATGAACCAGATACTGGCAGTGACATAATTTTCTTTGATAAGATTGATTAAGGAGTAGACAAAGAACCCTAACATCACCGAATTGAATTGGAAGTGGCCATGATCAATTAATATTAAATGCGCCTGATTTATGATGATCAACGAGATGATCATTTGGTCCATACGGTTCAAATTGAATCTTTTACCCATTTGGTTGGCTATAGTTAGAATGGCCGGAACGTACACGATCAATTCACTCACCAAACTGGCGATTCTCATGAAGAACTTGATTTCATTGTTATCGATGCCTCGTGAAGTGTTGAGCGCAAACCACGTAGGATCTATGAAACTGCCAATTTTCCCAATAATGTACAGATGGTATGCGGTCAATGGTGGGTAATCGAGCCCCCAGTATTGTAAGTCGAAGTAGTACCACTGTGAAGCTGGTAAGTGTATGGTCAATTCCATCCAGTGTCTCTGAGCTTCAAAGTCTCCATACATGGGAGGCACCCCTTGGCCCAGGTACCCTCCCAACCCAATGGCGGTTCTTAGTATGATTGCACTCATGACAATGATGTAGCGGGCCGCCCATTGGTCGGGGGCCTTTTCGAAATAATGCAAAAGATCATAAGCTGGTGAACTTCTGAATATACTCTGTGGAAGCGATTTAGATGAAGATGTGGTTTTGGCTGTAATAGGTGAGGGGCTGCCCACGGATCTCTTGGCCGTTTGCGGCTTTGCTTTCCTTTTGTTCTTGGCCATGGTATGTGATGTTGGTTGAAGATGAAGTGTTGAAGAAGAAATCTGTTTACTAGTACGTGTTGAAAGTTCAACAGTGCGAGGTTCAGATGCAGTAGTCGATATTTGCTGCGAAAAGTTATACGATGGATAGAGTGAGATGGTGGGGTGTTGAGAGGTGTGTAAAGGCCGTATACGATAAGTACTATGAAGCTTGATCTGATGATACTTACGATGAGAATTGAGGCTAAAAATTCTATTTTATAGTTACAATTGTTGTTCACAAATGGGTGCAAAAGTCTCGTCAAAAAGCTTTTGTGGGCATAAATGTAGTACCACGCAAGTTGTCAGCTCTAGAGGGTGCTGTGAGTTAATGTATTTTGCAGCCATTCTGAATACACGATGATATTGTATATTGTTATTATTATCTCTGTGATTATTTTATTACTAGGGATATATTTCCAAAGTTTCGCTGTCAAAGAACACTCGTAAGTACAACTTTTTTTAGGGTGGTTATCTCCATCGTGACGTTTTTATGAGAAATAGCCACATTCGAATATGACTTCTATAATTCTACTCTATCTCTTTGATCCATCCCTTTCCTCTCAAATAACCCATGTATTCGTGCCACAACGGATCCGATTTGAACAAGCAATCAGCATCACCAATAATAATCAATCCATACTTAGCTCTTGTCAATGCAACATTCAATCTTCTTTCATCCTTCAAGAATCCGATCATTCCCTTTGGATTCGATCTCACACATGACATCACTAGAAACTTCTTTTCACGGCCTTGGAATGCATCAATTGATGCAATCATGATCTTAGACACCAAGTGAATAGTCACAGGCTTGGAATCATTCCTGATGTCATCAATATCAACTTCTATCTCAACACCCAATCCCTGTGGATTGATAAACTCATCCTTTTGTAGGACCTTTGATATCATATCACGCTGTCCACTATATGGAGTAATGACACCAATATCAGATCTGGAAATATTTTTGTCATAGATCAATCTCTTCAACACTTGGACCACATAATCAATTTCACCTCTATTGGCATATGTGTATCCGCCATCTTCACGTAATCTATTGCGAACTGAGGATTCAGGTAGTTTTCCTTTGGTGTCCCAGAACTGAACTGGATTTTCGTCCCACGACTCCAACTTTCTATCCTCACCGGTTATACCGTCTTTGAGCAAACCCCCGTAGAATCTTTGTCTTGGGAATTCACTGATGTCCGGATGCATACGGTATTGAGTATCTAACATATGAGGGTTCTTGTAGGTTCCATTCAACAACACCCTCTCAAATAATGATACTGACAAGTTTGGAATAAGGGAGAAACAACTCAATTGCCTCTGATCTCCAACAAATACAAACTTTTCAATTCCTTTCATCGACAATGGAATCAAAGTGGTGGGTTCTGATGACTGAGTTGATTCATCCATGATTACAATTGGACACTTTGTTACAGATTTCAATTGGTTTCCTCCTGCAACAACAGTGGTGGTGAAAATTACTCTCGCTTGTGCAACCATTGTTTTGGTAACATCGAATTGAGCTTTCAAATAGTTCTTATGAGCAGTTACTCCGATATTGGCATTTCCTCGTCTCATGTCATCAACAAGTTCTTTATACTTCAAAGGAAGAGCATTATAGATTTTGTGATGCAAACATATAGATGCCAATGGATGATCTTTATTGTATTCTCTTTCCTTTTCATTTGCAACAATTCTCAAGATGTGGTTCTTATGAGTTGGAAGCAACTTCTCCGCGATATTATCAATAGCGATGTTTGATGCAGCAACCACTAATATTGGATAGGTGTTTAAAGAGTCTAACAATTGAAGGATAATTTCATAAATTGTAGAGGTTTTACCTGTTCCTGGAGGTCCTTGCAAAATAGTGATGGCATTATTAAGCACAGATTGTATGGCAACTTTTTGAGAGTCATTCAAGGTAGGAGTAGAAAACTTTAAGAAATTCTTGAATATAATTTGCTTTATAGGATCATTTCCTAGCAACATCTTGATGAAACTAGGATTTGAAAGATTCGTCATGGCAGTGAAAACTCTACTCACTGGAATGGAAGCTGGCAAAAGTTTCAAACTCTGTACATTGACATTTCTTGGGAGCGGTTGATCATTCCAATCATATAGTTGAATTACCATTTCATTTAACTCATCAACACTGCCACCTCCACCACCTCCACGTCCTCCACGTCCGCCGCGACCACCTCGGCCTCTACCACCTCTTCCACCTCTGCTACCTCTGCCACCTCTGCCCTTTCCACCTCTTTCTTTCACAACATCTAAAGTACCAATACTCCCATACCAAGCAGTTTGGTCATTCAAAACTAAAAACACAGATTGACCAACTTGGAACGGAGTTTTTCTCAAAGCCCTCAATTTTTCCGGTATCAATCTCTTGATGTTCGGATTTTCCAGATCAACGGTGATCTTAAACTGAGAATTCTTCTTATCCTGGTCAGCAAACCATTCAAGCATCAAGTCTTCCGCATTAAGCAGATTACTTTCGTTGGTTAATTGTTCCTCTAGAAACATGTTGTAACTCATTTCTCTGAAGTAAGAAGGTAATGATTCGTACGTCAATTTAGGTTTCGACTTGCTAGGGTCGACTGGGATGGCTTCCGTTTCAGCCTCTATTTTTGCTTCTGTGGGTTGTGAAGATCTGTCTGTCAAATTCTTTGGTTCCGTTGGACGTTTTTTATCTTTTTGTTTCTTCGAGAGACTGTTCTCTAATTTAGTCAATTTTTCATTAACTTTCTTAGCATCGAGGTTTTTTGGCTTTTCGTTTTGTTTGCCTTGCTGATTTTCTTCTCTCAAATTGTTCTTCTCTGTCTTCAGCCTCTTATCACTCTTTGAATCAATCTTAGCATTAGGTATGTTCTCAACTTTCAGCTTTAGATCCTTTGCACCTGGTTTGGTTGGTTTTGGTCCACTCTTATTTGATTTACCTAAATTATTTGCTTTGTTTTTCTCAGATCCACTGTTGGTTTGTGGTGCACCTTTGGACAAGTTATCAGGGGTGGAAGATCTTGGGGTAGAAGCAACTGAGTTATGAACCGAGTGGAAGGGGGTATTTGCTCTTGAGGTTTTTCCTGAGTTATTTGAAGAGAAAGTTTTCCCTTTGGGAGTGGATTTTCCAGAAACCGAAGGTGATTGTCTAGCAGAGGAGATGGCAGAAGAATTTCCCTTGGAATCCCTCGCTTTTTTACCAACAGGGGTTGTTCCAATTGCTTTGACTGTTGTTCCAGACTTGAGAGCGTGTGCATTTTCTTTAGTTGCGAAGTAATGAGCTTTTCTGGCTTCTTGTTCAGGATCTAAAGGATCCGTTGCACGTTTACCGCCTTTATCACCAAATTTACCCCCAAATTTACCTCCCTTTCCCCCCTTTCTACCTGCTTTCCTACCCCTTCCCTTGACACCTGACTTCGTGGGGATTGTGTCTTTCATGCCCAAGAGTTCGTAAAGAAATTTGTCGTCCTTTTCACTGGTGAATTGACTGGCACTGATTGAAAGCTTGGGTAAACAATCAGCACACACTACAATCTGGCCATACTTGAATGATCTGTTGTTCGCCACAAAGAGACGACGGTCAGAGTGGCACTCTTGACACTCGATGTCTCTGAACTTGAAGTAAGACAGGATCTTAGAAAATAGAGCCCCGTTAGATAACGAGTACTGGGTGATCGTATCAGTGCTGGATTTGTTCTCTTTGTCAAAACACGTTCTGCAAAGTAATGACATGTCCGAGAGACCGTATCTGATAATACTCAACTGGTGAATGTTGTTATCTTCACACTCTTCACATTCTATGGTTTCATTGTTGGTGTTGACTGATTTATGCCTTGTTGATGATAAATGTTTTGAGATTTCTGTAGCCCCAAACTGCTGGGAGCACGTGTTACAATTGAACACTTCAACCACGCTCATGGTAAGGCTCGGGATGCTAGGGATGATTTGTGACAGCAAGGTGTTGAGAGTCCTAAACGTCTAAGATAGTCTTTTTCACATCTCATCAATTTTGCAGACTAAAGTGCGATAGTGAGAGTCGTGCGATCTTCGAATTAAATGGGTGCAAAGAGTGAGAGGGGGAGAGTAGAGACTTAAACTGTTGTAGACTCGGGTATTGGGAATGGTATAGAGGTGGTGAGTTGTGAGGGATCGATACAGGTCCACTTTTTGATTGAGGGCTTTGAATATACCATATTTATGATAACAAGTTAAACTTATTTATTTCAATAAAGGTGCCAAAAAGTGAAGAAATTTTGTTAAATACTAGTGAATTAGAAATTTTGAAACGTATTCAGCCTGTGGAAGCTGAAATAGTGGTGAATTTTTATGCTACCTATTGAGCAGAGAGAGTTCAAAGTCTTCAGTTTACAATTTGAGAACACTGTCTTTGGTCTATGCGTAGGTCTTCTCTGCTTTTCACTTTCAGTGCTCATTCTTCAGCTGAACTGTTTTCATTATTTTCAATGCTAAATGACAATACTGATTTTCCTGGAATGAAGCTTACTTCTTATGACTATAGGACTGTAGGACTTGTGTTACTTAATCCATGAATTGATGAAAGATGTAGTTGATGGGTCATTTTTCGCGGCTAAATTTTTGCGACATAATCGAAAAGTTTGAATTTTTTATTTGAGATATCTCATCTTGTAGGCACCCTACTGTAGTATAGATAGATATTAAGAATCAGAGAGAGTACATTGATTTAATGAGCCCAAAATCGAAAGATTTGAAGTTCTTTTTAGTTTATTCTTTTCCATCCGTAAAGCAGAGTACGTTTTAAAGATATCAAATGGAGGGTTGGCCGAGTGGTCTAAGGCGGTAGACTTAAGATCTACTGGACTGTGTCCGCGCGAGTTCGAACCTCGCATCCTTCATTATTTTTGCTTTTGCTACCGATATCGACTACTCATATAGGCTCTATTTTTATAAAGAGTAATTATTGTAGTCTACTCCATGATGTGAAGTTCATTTAATCATCTTTTTTTCATAAATATCGTTTTATTAAGCATTATAAATTAGTGCTTCTGATAGCACCGCATACAAGTTCGTTGTTTCTAATGAATATCGACACTGCCCAAGGTGACCCAATCACCAACATCTCCCTCGCAAAGTACGAGTTTTAACACCCCCTGGTCCCACACTAGACCGTTATCCGTCAACAGGTCGTCATCACAATTGTCGATATTTAAATAGTCCTGAATTCTAGTTTTAATTGTTCTCCACAACGCATTATCTATAGGGTGGATGTCGCTGTAGGCCAATGAAAGATGAGGGTCGAACTCGTGATTGCACCATTCGGCAGCTTTAAGTGCTGCATTTGCTTTTATGCCCGAAGTATCGAATTTGTTGGGATCCGCTGGATCATCTCGATTTTTCTTCAGCTTTCTTCTCTTGATAGTATTTCCATGACTGTCTTTAGTATAAAGTTGAGGATTTTGTTTGATATTCTCCTGTTCGATGTCGTACGGCAATATCACAAAGATCTCACGGATTATACGTGCAAATGAAACCAAATTAGGGTCTCTTCCCACCTGGAAATAGAGCTTCTTAAAGAATTTTCGTTGCGTATCTACTTTGCCAAATTTCACCAAACTGGCGTGATTCTTGGGTAAGGCATTGAGTGCTATGGCACTGGCCGATAAGATCCGGTCCACGTCATCTCGCGCCTGCTTGGGGTCTTCGAGGTCTATGAGTACGTTGGTGGTGATGGTGATATGGGGTTCGAACCGGGGTGGTTGTCCTGGGAATAATGTGTTCAATGAAGACATCAAAGTACTCAACTTGTCATATAATTGGGTATTTTGCTTGGGACAAAGCCACAATGCTACGCCTAGTCCTATAGTTAGTTAGTCATGACATCTGGGGAAGAATTGGCTGGACAATCGTGAGGTTTACGTACCCATTTTTGTAGAGATGGTGTTAGCTAAGGGGTCCCTGATTTTGGCCCTCGGAATTTTTGTATAGCCATGATTCTAATGGATTACGTAATCTACATATCAAAAGTGATAATTACTTTAAAATATTAGATTTGGCGTGGCTATCAAAAGCTTGATTGTTATTCTATTCATACTATAATGCTACATCTACCAAGCCAGGATATCCGAGCCTTCCCTGCTTTTGATAATAGTTGAGCCCCTAGGCTCTTTATCTTAAAATAATACCTTTATTTCATAAACTGATTCCAGGTAAATGGAGCATTAATGTATGATTGTATCGTCATCAACTTGAACTTTATATAAATTTGACATTCTTATAACTGTTTCCTTGAATATCTTACTCTGCTTGAACATTCTGACTAATACTTCGAAGAAATCACATCAACCCCCTCTATAGCACTTGTATCTACAAACCAGGACACTTCCACACCCTTGATATCATTCACAAGCTTAGAAGGTAACTTACTTGACTTGTCATTGAAGATCTCTTTCAAAATGGGAGCTTTTCCAGCACCTTCAGCAACAAAGGTAATAGAAGTAGCAGCTTCAAGAACTGGGAAAGTGAATGTGATTCTTCTTGGAGGTGGTTTAGGAGAGTCTTTGATATAGGAGATCAACTCAGATCTTTGGTTTAACAATTCATGGCCCGGGAACAACGAGCAAGTGTGTCCGTCAGGTCCGCATCCCAACAAGATCAAGTCAAGCTTAGCATCCTTGGGTAATTTCGATTGATAATCCTTGGCAATTTGGGCATCTTTAGCCTCATCAGAGCCTTCCAAAAGCCCATCTTTTCCGGTCAAAAGCGACACATCGATGGTATTCAATTGGGGCTTTTCCGTTCCGACAGGTAAGTTTGCTAATACCAATTCATTGAACAATCCGAAGTTGGAGTCCGGATGGTTCAATGGAACAAGTCTTTCATCACTGAAGAAAACCTCCCATTTGTTCCATTGTACCAGGGGAGCAATGTCCTTATTATCAATCAACGCTTTCTTCAACACCTTGCCTAAAGAACCTCCAGATAAGGCAATTTTGAAGGTAGAACCACGGGACAAAGCTGCGTTTTGGAGGGCTAAAACGTGCTTTCCCACGGAATTGGCAACGTCGGTAGACTCAGCATAGGCATACACTTTTGATGGCATTGTTGGTTCTTGGGCTAGCTGGGGTAAAGAGACACTTTAGTACAATTGTAGATTTGGCAGAGGACTGGATGGAATAAATCGCAACTTTGGGATCGAGTGCGACATTCTTTAGACATTGTATACGGAATGGACGGGGCCACGAAGAGAGATAATACAGCAACGAAGTGTCAGTATTAGACTTTGAATAAGATCATTGATTTCTGGTATGTCAGTATAGTGCTGATGGAAATCGTTAGCTTGAAATTACCGTTAGAATTGGTGTGTTCAGTATATTAAAGGTGGTAATTTCAAGAGAGTGAGATTTCGTATATACTGCACAACATTCTGTTTTTATTGTTTTAATCACAATTTCAATCCTGACTCTATATCGCTTACTTTCAAGCCAACACGCTTTGATATCTTTCACATCTTCATCATTCTTCTAAAAAATTCTTACATCACTCCACTATTTTGCATCCATTTCATTGAAATATATTAACTATTGTACAAAGTCCACTGGTTCATCGATCCTCAGTTCCAATACATATTTATTCTAAAAGATCCGCGATACCTTCTATCAGTCCGTTTTTCAACCCTTGGATGAAACCATATGATCCACTCTATGGATCTGGTCGTAGCCAGAATGGTTCCTTTTTTCCACCCCTTTCAATCAAGGAAATGGGAATACTCAGCACTATCTTTAATCTTATTGTTGAAAAACTTTTCCAACTTATTGGCATTCTTATAGTACGTCGTAGACTCACTATTGTAAGACCGACAATTTTTGAAAATTAACCTTGCATCATACAAAAATTGGTCGAAAGAATCGTACTTGTCATTTTCCAACTTCAGTTCCATGGTAGACAAGTCCATAGGTTCCTTTATTACTTCGTAGTAATCAGTCACCTCGTCCTTGTTCACAGGCACGGCAAATGGCCAAGCGGATGGATGATTACTCAATTCAGAAAATAAGGTCACCATGAAGTTGTAATGTGGGCCCCTCTTCGGTTTTTGTGCTAGCTTGTCCATTTCATCCAGCCATCCACTTTCAACCAAACCAGGTATATCTTTTGCATCGATTTTGGCATTCTTATTGGTTTTAAATATTTGCAATCCTGGTCTCACAACATGACTTTTCGATCTCATTTTGATCTTTTTCTCTATAGCCGCTTTTTGTAAGAGAAGTATCTTTCCCAGATCAAGGTATCTCAATATTGATGGTAGCATTGCACATTGCATAAGTGTTCCTCCTTCGTAATCTTTGATGTATCCCATCCATACAGATTTGTCCAAGGAAATTTCCTTGGTGAACCCTTGCTTCTTGAAGTACCCGATAGCATAGTTATCTGCATACGTGAGGAAATACTTGATAGGAGACGTTGCTCGCACGTAATCTTTCAAATGATTCATCAAGTGTGCACCATACCCACGGACCTGTTCAGTCGAGGATATGGCACAGAACACAATCTCAGCAAATTCTCGATTGTTGAATGGCCGATAAGTGATTCCTCCTACCACAGTCAACGGTTTCCTCACCACAGCCATGGAAAGATGTGATCTATCATATACCAATCTAGAAATATACTCACGAGGCATCTTGGGCAATTGTTTTTGAAAGATATTCTTAAGACCCGTGAGAACAATCAAACTTTCACGAGCATTGTCGTTGTTGACCACTCTGAACTCGATTTTGCCCTCTTTCTCTTCGATTACCGACGGTCTCTCTTTGAATGAGTATGTAACACCGTCGAAATTGAAATTTGTGATTCGTTTACGTTCTTCTTCTGCCTCGTCTGCATCGTCGTCTTCTTCGTTTTCTTCTTCTTCGCCATCTTCTCCTCCGTTTTCTGTCTTTGTCTTTCCATTCACGTCGTCTTTGCTTTCGTTACCACTGTCTTCGTCCTCTTCGTCGTCGTCGTCGTCGTCGTCCTCCATTTCGACCTTTGGTTCCTCCTTGACTTTTTTGTTCAATGGCACGTCATCGTCGTCTTCGTCTTCCGATTTCACTGAAGCTGTTCGTTTCCTATCGACCATTGTGTTTCTTCTGGTTGATTGATTGAAAACCCACTATAGTTGTATAGTCTTGAATCACTTGTTTGACTTATTTGGTTACGTTACGTAATTATTGATATTTCACATTTCTCAACTGTCCTCTCGGTGACTAAGTGCTTATGTAATCCCCACATTCATCATCCATCGCATCTCAAAAAATCTCTGAGTAATACTCTTTAACTTTTTTATCATATACCATTAGTAACCAGGTTTTTGCCCCTCTGAAATACCTATCACCATGTCGAACTATACCCAGCTCACACATTCACATGATGACGTCAATGCCGGTGTAGCTACCGTGTTATGTTGCAACTGTGGTGTGCCTATGGATGGGTCCCAAGGACTTGTCATGTGTTACGACTGTATCAAGTTAACAGTTGATATCACCGAAGGTATTCCAAGAGAAGCCAACGTTTCATTCTGTCGTAATTGTGAAAGATTTTTGCAACCTCCTACCCAGTGGATCAGAGCAGAATTAGAATCAAGAGAACTTTTGGCATTGTGTTTGAGAAGATTAAAGGGTCTTAATAAAGTCAGATTGATCGATGCCTCTTTCATCTGGACAGAACCCCATTCCCGTCGTATCAGAATCAAATTGACCGTGCAGGGAGAAGCCATGACTAATACTATTGTGCAACAGACATTTGAGGTTGAATACGTGGTAGTGGCCATGCAATGTCCTGACTGTGCTAAGTCTTATACCACTAATACTTGGAGAGCTGCAGTACAAATCAGACAAAAAGTTGCTCACAAGAGAACTTTCTTATACCTTGAACAGTTGATCTTAAAGCATAATGCCCATGTTGACACCATCAGTATCAAAGAAGCCAAGGATGGGTTGGATTTCTATTATGCGCAAAAGAATCATGCCGTAAAAATGTTGGACTTCTTATCGGCTGTTGTCCCATTGAAAGCCAAAAAATCCGAAGAATTGGTCAGTACCGATATCCATGCTGGTGCCTCCTCATATAAATTCACATTCTCCGTCGAAATCGCTCCTATATGTCGTGATAACCTCGTTGTTTTACCAAAGAAACTCGCAAATTCCATGGGAAATATACCTCGTCTAGTGTTATGTTCCAAAATCTCCAATATGATCCAGTTCCTCGATCCAAATACCTTACAAACAGCTGATTTGGCCGCCCCAATGTACTGGAGAGCCCCATTCCCAGCATTGTTGGATGTTCAGCAAATGGTTGAATTCATCGTTTTGGATATAGAACCTACTGGAGAAATCAGAGGTAAGCATGTGTTGGCTGATGTTGAAGTCAGTAGAGCCTCTGACTTGGGAGTCAATGACCATTCATTTTACGTCAGAACCCACCTAGGTGGTATCTTGCATCCTGGTGATTCATGTTTAGGTTACTATTTAGCCAATGCCAATTTCAACAGTGACTTGTGGGACACTTTGGACAGCACCAACACCCCCGAAGTTGTTTTGGTCAAGAAGCATTACCCAAGAAAGTCCAAGAAGTCCAAGAACAGACAATGGAAGTTGAAGAGAATGGCCAAGGAACACAGTGACATTGTTGCCCACGAAGACACCACAAGACAAGCCAGACAAGAACAAGAAAGAGCAGAAAGAGATTACGAATTGTTCTTGCAAGAATTGGAAGAAGATGAAGAATTAAGACAAACCGTTAACATGTATAAGCATGGTGTTCAACCAATCGCTGAAGAAGATGAAGACATTGATGATGAAGATGCTCCAGAAATTGCCCTTGATGAGTTGTTGGACGAATTGGATGACTTGAAGTTAGATGACCATCCTATGGCTGAAGAAGACGAATAATTATTAAGCAATGGTTTATGAACATAGCAGGCTGCATCTTCAGGTTGCAAAATATGTATGAGTAAATATTGATGAACAAGAATACATATAATGGGAAGAAATTATATATAGACGATGATGCTGATATGATTAATCTAGTAATTCATGAATAAAAACAACTTCGAGCTAAAGTGGTCCGAATGGGTGCAAATTAATAACTTTGTGACAGATTGGTAAGGAAGATATTACGTAGAAGTACAACAATTGCAATGACTGATTATAATACTGAATGGAAACTTAGTGTTGCACGATCGTATATGGTACGTCTACTATATTCTGCTTACAAACGGCTTCTTTCAATTGCTATCAAGCTCCAAGTACTGACACTTTCTTATCAAAATTGTGCACGTGACCATTAACCAATTCTAATGATCACTTTACAAAGCATTCTTGATAACTATTTACTAGCACCAAACAACCCAATTGACCTACAATCACGATGTCAATACCTGCCTCAAACCATGGAAAACCCGCCAAGTTTACTCCTGTGACATCGTTCGTGGAATCGTCATTCTTCACCAAGTTATCTGAGCTCAAATTGAATGAATTTAAGTTAGACTCTTCCAAACGTGGGATTAATGGGTTTGCCAATCATCCCGAGAAGTTAACCAAATTCAACGATGTCCCTGTGATAAACTTGGATTTCGAGAGCTTTGGCGATTCTGAAGATAAGAATAACATACGATTCGAGGGCCAGGTCTATAACGTGAATACTGTGGAGGAATTCAAGCTGATTGATAAGCAGGCTCTTTTGAAGGAATGGGGTCATGAAGTGAAGACCAAGATTCATGGCAGTGCTGATTTAGGTTATAACAAGTTCAATCAATTTTATGTGTTGAGTTTTTCGGATTTGAAGAAGTATAAGTTCTACTATTGGGTAGCATACCCAGTTTTAGGATCACTGTGGATAGAAGTATCAACCGGAACAGCATTGCCGAGAGAGGTAGAGTTGGTAGCAAACCATATACATGATACTTCATACCAGCAATTTTTGCAATTTGATGCGAATAAGATAAGTACCACCATCCTAACAGGTTCAAAGACAGGAAAGTTCATATTTGTCGATACATGCCTATCTAAAGATACCAGGCCGGGGGTTCAATTAAAGAACTACTTATATTTTCTCGCACTCAAGGGGTTCGAAGAGGTGTCTATCCTTGTATACAGAAACAACGGTACATCGTTTACTCTTGAACTCAAAAGAGATAGCCCATTGTCAGAAGAAATCAAGGTTACAGGGTGGGAGAGAACTAGTCAAGGAAAGCTCGGGCCCAAACTTGCAGATTTGGGTCTATTGATCAATCCTAACCAGTTGGCAGAACAGGCTGTTGATCTCAACTTGAGGCTAATGAAATGGAGGATTGCGCCCGAACTAGACCTAAACATCATCAAAAACCAAAAAGTATTACTATTAGGTGCGGGCACCTTAGGTAGTTACGTGGCCAGAGCGCTAATGGGATGGGGTGTCAAGGATATCACTTTTGTGGATAATGGGCGCGTGTCGTATTCAAACCCAGTGAGACAGCCACTCTTCAACTTTAAAGATTGTTTTAGCGACAATGGGCAGGGTGAATTCAAGGCTATAAGAGCAGCTGAGGCATTGAGAGAGATCTTCCCAGGAGTGAACTCGAAGGGAATTAATCTTGAAGTACCAATGATTGGGCACGCTGTAACGGATGAAGTAAAACAAAAGGCTAATTTTGATACTTTGGTCGAATTGTTTGATGATAATGATGTGATATTCTTATTGATGGATTCAAGAGAATCGAGGTGGCTTCCTACAGTTTTAGGGAACGCCAAAAATAAGATTGTCATCAATGCAGCATTGGGATTCGATAGCTATCTTGTAATGCGACATGGAAACAGTATCCAAAAATTAGGGTGCTACTACTGCAACGATGTGGTTGCACCCAACGACAGTTTAACAGACAGAACTTTGGATCAGATGTGTACTGTCACTCGCCCCGGGGGTGCTTTGATAGCATCCTCTTTGGCAGTAGAGTTGTTGGTATCCATCTTGCAACATCCCAACAAACAAAATGCTGAACATTCGGCCACCAACGCCCAATTTGGAGAAGTCCCACATCAAATCCGAGGATTCTTGCACAATTTTCAACAGCACAAACTTTTTGCACCTAGTTATAAGCATTGTTCTGCGTGCTCTGAGTCAGTTATTGAAAAATATAACCTTGAAGGGTGGAACTTTGTTCGCAATTGTCTTAATGATTCAAGTTATTTGGAGGAAATTTGTGGGTTAAAGAAGGTGCAAGAGGAAGCCGACCTTGCTTCGGAGGAATTGTTGAAAGACTTGAATATTGAAGATGATGAAGATGCAGATTGGCTAACATAGAAGATTACGCCCTGTTGTTTTTGCAATCATTTCTACATACTGGATGACGATTGAACTACAAAGCATATAGTAAAGCCGTATGAGTATATAGCCTTTAATCCTTAGCTATCGTATATACCATCCCATATAAAAATCTTCAAATTACATTCGGTTTTCCTGTGTGCTCGATAAATCTGATTACTACCAAGTCTTCATTATTGGGAGTACGCGAAATCTCGTTTTTCATTTGTTCCTACCGCGTTATCAACATCAACAAACAAAACTAAACCACCAAGTGAAGCATCACTGTTACTTCCAACTCCACCATTTGCCCAGACCATAGACAAGATCACCAAACCGCACAGGCCATAGTCACCGCCGCCATCAACATTTGCACAAAGTTTCACCCCCTACCGTGCCCATCATGACGAGTATGATCTCCTCTGTTGACCATCATCATAGTGGAGAACCAGACATAGTGATACTTACTGAAGCCCCAAGTCTTCTTCGTTCCAGCGTGAACAATCACACCAAGAGACCAAATAGAATACGGCCGTATCCGCTTAGCGATTTGAGCGACCTCAAAATCCAGCAGGGCCTCATCATCAAAGACTTGTTGTTCTCTTCACTAGGGTACGAAGGCTGTTATATACGGTACAGTGAGAAGTATGACGGCACCAACGACGATTCAAAGATCCGGGGACCCGATTTCAAGATTGCCAAACATCTAGATATCAGTTTGAAGAGTATCACCAAGAAATTGATCAAATACGGCAAGTTCTACTCGGGTCTACAAGGGTTCATCGAGATCTACGATGACTCTAAGTACGGAACGGTGGTGCAAAGGCTCTGCCATAACATCCATGAGTTTCTCAAGTCCTACCAGCTCGCCATAATACTGATTGAGCAGGATTTTAAGTTCAATTCCACCTTCAGTCTCAACCTCTTTGAAACCATGCTAAATCGCGTCTCCAACCAAATTGTCCATTTCTACGATATCTCCGTCCAGATCCATGATCTCACAGTTGGAAGACAATCTACTGCCTCCACCACAAACCAGCTTCATGATTTCTTCACAAATGTCGACTCCACATTAAAAAAAACGGGCATAATAGACACAAAC
Organism: Suhomyces sp. yHQL142; assembly: GCA_030582675.1. Taxonomy (NCBI): domain Eukaryota; kingdom Fungi; phylum Ascomycota; class Pichiomycetes; order Serinales; family Debaryomycetaceae; genus Suhomyces; species Suhomyces sp. yHQL142. The sequence continues at coordinate 213,046 of JAJMGU010000026.1, forward strand.
ATCAACAGTGAACCATTCGATGCATGTAAAGGAGGATTGGTACTAAGAATAATACAATCGAGAATCAATGTATATAAAGGTGACACCATTTCGTTTGAGTTCTTAACCAAGCTATTTGATGAAGTTAGTGTTGATTACGTGCTGATGTTGAATGATTGGTTAATTAGCGGTGAAATTAAGGATCCTTCCGACGAATTTTTGATACGTGAAAAACAGGTACCTCCTAATTTTTTAGAGATCTTCAACAGTCAAAGCGAGCATTATTGGAATGAACTATTCATTATAAGAACGGATGGGTTAATAGATCAGTTCTCAAGTATAGATATTCAAAGAAAGATTTTGAATACTGGAAAATACCTTAATATCTTCAAAACATGTACTGGAATATCATCATTTCAAGGTCTTGAGGAAGTGATCCAACCAATAACAAAAATATTCTCAAAAGATTTGGAGTTGAAAATTAACGAATTTTACAATAGGTCGAATAAACTCCTCATGAAATTATTATTTGAAGGATTCGGATTGAAAAGTGTAATAGGAGACTACCAAACATTATTTTTATTCGATAATGCATCCCGAATTGATAAGTTCATTGACAAGTCATTCTTCGACTTGAAAAGAAACAGGTACACTATTTCCTTATCGAAAATTCAAAAACAATACAACGAAACATTATCAGTCAAATCAGGTATCGATATCGAAAGAAAACGTCAAGTAAATCAGTTAAACGGTTTAGATGAGCAGTTTGACGACATACAAGAAGACCAGTTCCCCCAAGAATATCAACCTGACACAGATTTCGAACAGGACTACAACCAACAAAATGGGCATCAAATGAGAAAAACAATAGATACAACCCCTGTATTACATGATTTTTTATTGCATAACCAAAAATTCTCTATAACAACTACGAATTTCTATCAAGTAACCAAAGAAATCATGAACGTCCAGAGTATTGACTCACAATTGTTTCAAAATGATACTAATTTTCAGAACTTGTTTCAAAATTTCAACCAACATCTTCCTCAAGAACCATCCACTCAAGATTCAAATCTGAGTTCATTCGATCCAAATCAATCAGACGAATATGCGATCACTAGTGTTGATCTCACCATCAACCTCCCATTTCCATTGAACCTTGTGGTCAATAGAGAGCTTTCATATCATTACGAACTCATGTTTAAGCTACAGATAATGGTCAAATTCCTCAGCAAATTTAATGAAATATCGTGGAAAAATATAAATCAATCTTCAGTATGGAAATTCTCGAGGTATGGACCTAGAATCAAAAAGTGGATACTTCGGTGTCGGATATTACATAAACGGATGATTGATTTTTTGAATGAACTCCAGTCATATCTCAACTACGATGTAGTTGAGTCAAATTATTCGAAGTTAAAGACATATTTTGATAAGGTTGAAATACAGTTGTACAAATCTAATCTTGGTTCTGATGTTCAAACTACAAATGGACATGTTCAGGAGCTGCATTTTCGCGCATCTTCTTTGGCAAATTACAATAATAACAGTGCCAGTTTATTCGATAGTAAGATTTTATCCAACGAAAATAGAAGATCTAAGGGACATTTTTATGAGCAAGAGAAAAATAAAGAAACCATTTCTGTGGATGACTTGGTAAATAATCTCAATGAATATGTGAACACCCTCATCAATGACTCGTTGATAACTAAAGAGGGATTGTTGGACAACTTGAAGATAATGTTTGATTTGATTATTCTGTACAATCATTATTTGAATAGGTTGAAGAAAGTGTTGATTCTTTGCAATGAGGAGTTGTATGAGAAATTTGTTTCTGACTTTCCAGACAAATTTACTGAAAAAGCAATTGATCAGGATCTGATCGATGCCAGGTTCGAAAACTTGAACGCCTCGTTGAAAGTATACTACGAAAACTTTGGAGACTCGTTAACTGGTTTCATTATTACTCTTCGTAATTACGGAGAGGTCGAAAACAAAAAAATATTGACATTGAGTGAAAGGCTCGAGTCTTGTTTCCCAGAGTGATCTCACAGGATTGAAGTGCTGTTATATAAAAATCTGTATTTTTCTATTGTGTATTATTACTATTCATTCCACATGTACCATATTGAACTATAATTATGCTGTAGTAGTATCCTCGTCGACCTGTTGTTCGTTCAAGGTCTTGATGATTTCATCTGTTTTTTCATCGCCATAGATCTGGAATCCATGTTCTGCTGTGACACTAGCCAACTGTGCGTTTTTACAATCCAACTTCTCTTCCATGACTTGTTTCAATATTTTCAACGCCAATAATTCGGCTTCCTTTAAGGTTAACGACTTGTGGTATTCGTTCTGTAATTCTGCTTGGGCACCTTCGGAACCAGACCCAATGGCCTTAGCATCGTATCTATAAAAGGTTCCTGATGGTTCAGCGTGATACAATTGTGGACCCTTATCTTTGTCGAAACCGGCGATTAACAATGCTACACCGAAAGGTCTAGACATCAATCTCTTTTCTCCCCCGGCACCCTCTCCGAATCTCAATGCCAAATCACAGACGGATTGGGTTAAACTCTCGACTTGGATCTCTTCATCATAGTATAAGTTATGGGTCAAAGATGACACTCTAGCGTGGTCAATCATAGATCTGGCATCGGCAGTTAAACCAGACATGGCACAGCCGATATGATGGTCGATTTCCACAATCTTCTCGATAGAGGAGTGTTCCAATAATGAAGAAGTCACTCTCTTTTCAACACCCAAAATCACACCTTCACTGGTAGCGATTCCAATGGCTGTGGATCCCAACTTGATGGCTTCGAGCGAATATTCCACCTGGAACAATCTTCCTTCCGGAGAGAAGGTGCTGACTCCACGATCGTATTCACTTCTGGTTAAAAACATGCTGTATCAACTGATTATCAGGTAGTATATATTTGATGTTGAAAGGGTCAATTTTTGGGGAAATTGGCGGGTTTTTGGATGGTTGGAAAGCTAACGGGTACCGATTCTCGTGAATTGTATGGAAAGAGCGTTACCTTCTTTGTTTTCCACTGGATATTCTCCTTTTATGGTCTGTTGAATCCAAGTAGTTGGTTTATGTTACCAAATTTTATTCTGGTCGAGTGAGTGGCAAGGGGTGGTTTTGTGTCACTTTTGATATAAAAGTAGTAAGCTCCATAGTTAAGCTGAAAATAAAGAGTTAAATAGATACTTCCTAAATAAATCTTAGAAATCGGGCCAGAAAAGTGGAGCAAACTAAGAACTATCAGTCCAACTGTATGCTGCTAAAAGACGCCAAATTTGTCTTTGTTTTTGCTGATTTTTTACGACATTGGTTTTGCTCTCATTAGCTCACCATATAGAATTACAACTTCGTTATTCAATTATCTCTTGTTGGTCTACTTCGGTGTATCCACCTTACGACTCTCTCTTTATATGTTATGAATAGATTTAAACTCGACTCTGGTCGGAACATTTACCTATATCTACTTATTTAGTTGGTGGACATAATTGCACGATCTTTTCGGCAGCTGGGTCCAAGTCTTCGTAAGCAAACAACTTCAAGCCTGAGTTGTCAATTAATTCCTTGGCTTGCTTCATGTTGGTACCTTGTAATCTGACGACAATTGGGATGTCCAATTTGAAGTTCTTAGTGGCAGCGATCAAACCTTCGGCAACGTAGTCACATCTGACAATACCACCGAAAATGTTCACGAAAATACCGTTGACCTTCTTGTCAGACAAAATCAATCCGAAGGCCTTTTCAATGGTTTGTGGGGTGGCAGTACCACCACAGTCCAAGAAGTTGGCTGGTTCACCACCGTATAACTTGATGATGTCCATGGTGGCCATAGCCAAACCAGCACCGTTGACGATGTTAGCAATGTTACCGTCCAACTTGATGAAATTCAATCCGTATTCGGCAGCTTCAACTTCTTGTGGATCTTCTTGAGTGGTGTCTCTCCATGAGAAGACTTCCTCTTGACGGAAAGAGGCATTGTCATCGAAACCTAATTTGGCATCCATGGCTAAAACCTTGTGGTCTGGGGTTTCTGACAATGGGTTGATCTCAACTTGGGTACAGTCACGTTCAGTGAAGACTTTGTACAAGTTTTGAATGGCCTTGGCGGCTTCTGGGATGGCTTCTTGAGTGTATCCCAAAACGTTGGCAACTTCAGTGGCCAAGGAGTCGGTGACACCCTCGGTCAAAGAGACTGGGAAGGTCTTGATGGCATCTGGGTCCTTTTCAGCGACACCTTCGATATCCATACCACCTTGGGCAGAAGCAACAATGACTGGCAATTGAGTAGCTCTGTCCAATAAGATGGCAACATAAGCTTCGGTTCTGGCGTCTCTTCTTTCAACAACGTAAACGGCAGTGACTTCCTTACCAGCAGCACCGGTTTGCTTGGTGATAATCTTGTGACCCAACATTTGTTCAGCCAAGTCCTTGGCTTCTTGAGCAGAAGAAATCAACTTAACACCTCCTTGTAAACCGGAGTCAAAGTGACCCTTACCACGACCACCGGTCAAAGCTTGGGCCTTGATAACCAATTCGTCGGTTCCAAGACTCTTGGCGATATCGTAAGCACCTTGGGCGGTGGTGGAGGCCTCACCGTTAGGGACACCAACACCGTAGGACTTTAATAAGGCGGCGGAACGGTATTCATGTAAAGATAAGAATCTCTTCTGTTGAGCAACAGTCTGGTAGTTAGTATAAGAATGAGAAGAGTAAACGTTTGAGAGGTGCTAAAATGTGTTGAAATTGGAGCATTAAATGGCTTGAAGTGTCGGGTGAACAGTGGAAAGCTCCAAGGCAATAAATTATATCCGATTGTTCGGCATCTTAGATAATCGATAGAATCGGATACGAATGTATTATTTAGTGGACACGGGTCCGAGGTTATAGATCATTGAACCTATTTTTTAAACAAACCCTAGTTCTGCGGAGCAATCGACCAACGTTAAAACGTGCCAATTATATACCCGACCCAAGACCCTTGGTCCTTCTGGTTAATGACGATATCCTTCCACTTAGTCAATTACTATCCCTAGATTTTAGGTTACCACAACGACTTCATTCAATCAATTTTCATCGGTTCAACTCCATTCGAACGGCATCATCGCCGCCACCTTCTTAGGATCACGCTGTACATACTTTTGAAGCTCTGGCAATGGATCTAGACAACATTATTGGATGATGATAGAGAGGTTGTAAAAGAATTGTGCTGTTAAATCTCAACATTCAGATGTTTAAGACGGGTCTGTATCGATCGAAAAAATTTACCACGGGTCGGGCAGGATCGGGGGGAGGTGCACCGAGGGAATATAGGGAGAAAAACACGCGAAACGACTAAAGTCTCCCTAGCACTTGTTAGTTTCGGTTTCCAGCACGTGAACTCTTGAGTTCCGGTCACCTGGGTCAGTCAATCAGGTTGTATTAAACTATACAGAATAAAGGTGTTTTGAGCGAAAAAGATGACTGATAGATTAATCCAAGCGTACAGTGTTAGTCCTCTATTCTGTTCACTGAATTACCACCCAGTTTCACCAAGTTAGTGCCATTTACAGATACGAGAAATCTAAAAGGTTGGGTACCACGTGACCACGTCAGAAAAGAGGAGAAGCCTAGCGAGACTTATGCGAGGCTGAAATCTCCCAGCGAGAGAGTGATGGAAAGAGGGGTGTCGGGGCCAGCTAAAGGAGGGGAACTTGTTGTAGGACTGGTGCTGAAAGAGCACTTCCCGGCGTAAAAGTAATACCAGTTGGCGTAAAAGAGAAACCAGGCCCATTCATGGCCCATTTATGGCCCATTTGGCTCTTGCAAACCCATCTAATTCTTATTGGCCGTCCTACCCCCCATTCTCCCCAAGTTGTTGTCCGTGTCGGTGGCCGGGGTGGAAAAGAGGGTTCCGTGTTGAACCGGGCACGTCTGTCTCTTGCGATGGTGGTCACGTGATTTTAATGAGAACCATTCTAAGGGAAAATGGCACTAGGGCTAGGAATTTCTGATTTTTAAGTTCCTAAATAGGATAAGATTATTCTGGCTTCGTATTTAGCACCTCTTCTTGGTCCTAAAGCTTCAGTAGAGCCCTTTTAACTGTAGCTTTTCTTTCTCTCTATGACGTATTTTTGAGCCTAAAACGGTGCGACCTCGCTAAATTCGTATACAATACATTACTGTATCAACATGGTAGCCTCGGTTTGCACTATGCAGGAAAAGGTTTGTGTGCTGTGTGCCGGCCTGATTGGAAATTTGTGAATCTTCTGCACGTGACTAGACATCTCATCACAACTTTTTAAGTATAGCTAACTAAAGAGAAGCTAATTGATCAGCAAGATGCCCAAACACAACAAAATAGGACCGTCCTATGACAGGAATATTGTAAGCTCAAAACGGTCACGCGACAGTGATGACGACGAGTTTTCCAGCATCTCTTTTGGAGCATTAAATGCTGCACAAAAGAAATTGAAACAAGAGAAGCACACCTATCAAGACTCAGACTCAGATTCAGAGTCGGAGTCAGATACAGGTGGCTCTCATATGAAGAGAGGAACAGATATCAAGCCCAATAGACGGCTAAGCTCGAAATCCACCAAGAAAAAGAGCAAACATGCACCCACTGAGTCTTCATCAAAGCGCCCTGTATCGAAAATAAGGGAAATTCCGGGACTTGCAACCCAAAGTACACTTCATACGGATATACGGTTTGATCCAGCGTACGGTGTGGCAGATCTCACCAAGACAAGAAAGAATTACGCATTTTTAGATGAATACAGAGAAAAAGAAGTGGAATCAATGCAGAGCATCTTGAAAGACTCCAAGTCAAAAAGACTTTTATCCCACAGAGACAGGGAAGAAGTCCAATTACAACTCCAGTCACTTAAGTCCAGACTTGATACCATGAAGAATCGTGATCTCGAGACCAAGATTTTGGCTGAACACAAGCAAAAGCAGATGAAGAGTTTCAATGAAGGAACACAGGCCAACCCATACTTTTTGAAGAAGAGTGAACAGCGTAAGATGATCCAAAAGGCCAAGTTTGAAGGAATGAAGTCATCACAGAGAGAAAAGGTTATGGAGAGAAAGAGAAAGAAGAGATTGGGTAAGGAATTCAGACAATTGGAATTCAATTCGAGATAAATGGAATAGAAGATGTCTAAAATATCTTCACTACATCTATTTCATTGGGCAATTACAAAACGTTTAATAGGTTGCGTGCAACACACCATAATGATAAGTTAAAACATAGATTATTAAAGGTCCACTTTTGTAGAGTAAAAATGTGTATGTAACAAGGAAACAAAAATTAAAACACGAGATCAAAATCTAAGGGAAAGTATTTACAATGCAGGGAGAAAATCAAGACCGTCTTCTTCAATGATGGAAATGTGGGCGTTGGTGATGTTGGATCATTTTTGGTTCAAATAATTAACAAGTTACTTTTTTGAAGTTCAAAAAAAGAATTCATTATGGTATGATCCATGGTTAGTAGACCAATACCGACCTTATTGGAAGTTTTATTCAGCAGCCGTCACTCCATTTTCTTCAAAGGTCGTCAACTTATTTGTGGTTTCTGGCATTTTCTTGCGTTACCCAATCTTCCCAAGATCCAACATAGTTACCTCTCTTCTTGTAACCAAAGGTATCAGCCAACTCGGCGGCGGCGGTGGATCTGACACCTCCCAAACAGTAGAACAACAATTCCTTTTTGTTGGAAGGCTTATCGAAACCAAAGTTTTCGTGGAATTCTTCGTCTGACAAGTCCAATGCACCGGGCGACGATTTGAAGGGAATATTGATGGCACCGGGGATATGACCGTCCAAGTACTCGACTGGTTCTCTCACGTCGACCAAGATGGTTTCCGGGTGACTGGAGGGATTGGAGGCGATTTCTTTGACTTGATCATACTTGTAGATAGTGGCATCTGGAGAGATAGATAACACACTGTAGGCACGGTAAGAGTTGGATCTGGCATTGAACACCGGGGTGACACTCGATCTGACAAGGGAGCCATTGTGTATAGCTTTGGACCAGGTGGATCCAGCTCTTATTGTGAACGCCCCTCTGGAGAGAATTCTTCCGGCTTGTCTAACGTTTCTGACACTGTACATTGTTTATTGATGAATCGATGGCAACGACTAGGTGACACTGGGCGGTAATGGGGTGTGGCACGTGGGAACAAGTCACTGGTGGAATATGGCTGGGCGAAGTGGCGTATATTTATATCCCAGATGGAGGTAGTTGAATAGAGTGTTAGCTTTGCTAGGCAACGTTTGACCCTGTAACTTTTTTGTTTTTCCCTGATTTTTGCTTGAGATTTTGGACCAATGGAAAAAGTGAAGAGGTGGGCGAACAAACGAAGATTAAGATAAGGTAGGGGAGGCTGGAAGCCCCGGTTGGACGAGTTGGTGGTGTGGTGGATAGGTAGAGATTGTGGTGGTCAGGGATAGTGTGCTTTTTGCAGGAATTTTGGTGAAAATTGGATGATTATTGGTGTAGTTAAGGTTTAAGTGGGTGAGTCTAGAATGAGTAATAGAAGGAATGAAGTATAGGAGCTGGACATTAGAGATGAAAGGAGGCAATTGATAGTGGCGAGGTTAAGAGAAGAAATGGACCTACGAAAGCATCAACAACCTGGTGCAATTAAATAATTTTTGATCTTTTAATTATACCAACACAGTTCTGTGCAACGAAAAGCTAACTGAGTATCACTTGGTCTGAAATTCATCACCACCTTTCAAAATAGCCAACCAGAGACTCCATTGCACCTTCTCTAACATCTTTGCAAAAACCGGTGGAACGGAGGGTCTCATGTTTGATAAGACAAAATCGGCTGCAAAATCGTACGACAGTATTAATCAATCGTAGTATGAATGGTCAGTCATTATATTATGTAAGTAATTGCCTTGGCCAGTATATAAATGAATCTTATTCAGTATGAAAGAATTAAATATGTATGTGTTGAACGAACTAAACAAGTTATAAAGAAAGATATTTTGGGGATGAAGGGGCATTTCGTAGACATCATTAAAGTGTTGAACTTCTTAGTGAAGTACGAATAAGACAACTAAAACAATCCATCGATTTCACCGTCTTCGTTGACTTCGACGTTCATGAAACCACAATGGGTTGGCAAACCAGGAATGGTTTGGATTTCAGCTGCCAATGCGTACAAATAGCCAGCACCAATGGAAGCACGAACATCCCTGATAGGGAAGGTGAATCCAGTTGGAACTCCCTTGAGGGCAGCATCGTGAGATAACGAGTATTGGGTCTTGGCGATACAGATTGGCAAGTTACCAAATCCTTGGGCGGTGTAGGTATCAATCTTCTTTTGAGCTTCAGGAGAGAACTCGACGGATCCAGCACCGTACATCTCTTTGGCAATAGTGGCAATTTTTTCTTCAACTGATGGAGCAGTATCGTATAAGAATTTGAATTGCTTGTCGTCGGAGTTGGCAGCCTCAATGACACCTTCAGCCAATGCAACAGCACCTTGTCCACCTTCTTCCCAATGGTTGGAAACAATGGCATCAGCAGCACCAGCCTTCAATGCAGCAGCCTTGATGATTTCATGCTCTTTGTCAGTGTCCGAAGACATTTTGTTGATGGCAACAACAACTGGTAATCCGTACGACTTAGCGTTGGCAATATGTTTGGCCAAGTTAGCAGTACCGGCTTCCAAGATTTCGGTGTTTTCTTGGGTGTAAGCAGCTGCCAATGGGGCACCAGCTTTAACCTCAGGGCCACCACCGTGGACCTTCAAGGCACGGACAGTGGCAACAATAACGATGACATCAGGAACCAAACCAGATGAACGACATTTGATGTTGATGAATCTTTCTCCACCCATGGTGAAATCGAAACCCGCTTCAGTAACAACGTAACCTTCTTGTTCTTTTCTTTCTTCGGCAGATAATTCTGGAGAAGTACCGGCCAACTTCAAAGCCATCTTGTCAGCCAAAATGGACGAAGCACCGATAGAAATGTTGGCGAATGGACCAGCATGGACAAAAACCGGTGTACCTTCCAAGGTTTGCATGATATTTGGCTTAATGGCGTCCTTCAACAAGGCGGTCAAAGCACCAGCACATCCGATATCTTCGGCGGTGACTGGGACTCCAGCCTTAGAGGAAGCAACAACCATTTTACCTAATCTTTCACGCATGTCTTCCAATGAGTTGGCTAAAGCTAAGATAGCCATACACTCGGAGGCAACAGTGATATCGAATCCGGTCTTTCTGGTGAATCCCTTTTCAGTTGCTGCTTCACCAACAGTGATTCCTCTTAAGAATCTATCGTTACAATCGACGACTCTTCTCCAAGTGATTGTCTCGGGGTCGATGTCCAATCTAGCAAATTGGCTAATTTCTTCTTCGGTTAACGAGTCAGGATCAGTCTTGGTGATTCCGAGTTTCTCTAATCTTCTCAACATAGAAGAAGTGAAGGCTCTGGTACCCTTCTTGGATGGAACCAATCTCTTGTACAATGGACCGTCCTTTTGGGTGTTTTCATGGAACATTCTGGTGTCAATAGCAGCAGCTAATAAGTTGTTGGCCATGGTGATTGCGTGGATATCACCAGTAACGTGCATATTGAATTCATCCATAGGAATGACTTGGGAGTAACCACCACCGGCAGCACCACCCTTAATACCAAAGGTTGGACCCATGGAAGGTTGTCTGACGTTGGCAAAAACGTTCTTCTTTAAGTGGGCACCCAAAGCTTGGGCTAAACCAACGGTGGTGGTAGATTTACCCTCACCCAATGGGGTTGGGGTAATACCAGTAACCAAAACGTACTTACCGTTCTTCTTGTTCTTCAATCTATCTAAGAGGTTCAAGCCAACCTTGGCTTTGTATGATCCAAATGGTTCTAATTCACTGTCTAAAATACCAGCTTCATAGGCAACTTGATCGATTTTTTTTGGTTGTTGGGCTCTAGAAATTTCAAAATCGGAAGGGACTGGCTTTTGCAAGTTCAATTTCAATGGGTTGGTGAATTTTGGAGTGGCATTATTTTTGGTGTAGTGTTTCTTGGCAGCAATGACAACATTGTCCAATAACATGGCAACGGTCATTGGGCCCACTCCACCTGGAACTGGAGTGATCAAAGAAGCAATTGGAGAAGCAGATTCGAAATCGACATCACCAACCATTCTGGAACCACTCTTTTTGGTGGCGTCGTCAATGAAGTTAGTACCAACGTCAATGACAACAGCACCTTGCTTCAACCATTCACCTTTGACGAAACCTGGCTTACCAATGGCAACAACCACGATATCGGCTTGGCTCAAAAATAATTCGATTTGGTTTTGAGGGGTCTTGGAGTGGAGAGTTGTTACAGTGGCATTGGCTCTGGTCAACAAACTTCCAATTGGCTTACCGACAATGTCGGATCTACCCAAGACAACTGCATTGGCACCATCAATAGTCACGTTGTTTCTGTTTAACAATTCGATGATTCCTTTAGGAGTACATGGCAAAAAGGTTGGTTCTCCGTTTTTCTTGGACAATTCACCCACGTTGAAAGGTCCGAATCCGTCCACGTCTTTGTCGGTCAAGACAGCAGAAGTGACCTTGGATTCGTCAATATGACTTGGTAAAGGTAATTGTACCAAAATACCATCAACGCTTAACAGTTCATTGAGCTTTTGGATCACGTTCAACAATTCGAACTCGGAGGTGGATTCAGGCAAGTTGATGATTTCGCATTTGATGGAAGCTTCCTCGGCTGCCTTCAACTTCATCTTGACGTAAGTCGATGAATCGGCTCTTTCTCCAACTTGAATAATCGACAAACTGGGGTTGAACTGGGGGGATTTGGCTTGGATCGCACGGATTTCTTCGTGGATGTTGCTCCTGATATCAAAGGCCGTGGCCTTTCCGTCGATGATGGCCATAGTGAGGGATGGGGATGTACACAGACTGGAAACTCGAGTGGTGGTGGGCTTTCGTTGGCTTTTATATCGTGAAATTTTTTTTGACTCTGGTACCACCAAAAGTGATAAAATCGTCGAAACCAGTGCGTTGGAATTACGCGATTTGGTCGTCACGTGGACACTGTTGGGTAGAGGTTATGATAATGAAGAGGTATAATTGAGACGTTTTTCGGAAGCTTTCAAGATCGTAGTTCATCCTCCGGTTAGCGCTTACAATAGTCTTCTAGTGGGCGCTTTTTTACACGGTTTCAGCGCCTATGTTTATCGTTATTCGTTCAGTATTGATCATTTTGCGGCAATCGGATCTACTCACACAACCGCGAAGATAAGCACGTGAATTCGAAGTCATCTCCAGAATCAGGTGAGTATAGCTATACGAATGTATGGCGAAATGCTGGGTTGTATTTTGTTACAATTCAGTCTTTTGCTTCAAGATTCTATTAATTCTCGTACTGCTTTGAAACTCTCAATTGTGTCAACAGGTATACTCCTGACATTAACTTTTTTGAGTAGTCCATGGAGAACTTCTCCTGGCCCTAGACTCACAATTGTAGCCACCTCGTTTTTGCGTGCAAAATCGACAGATTGTGCCCAAAGTACGGGACTATGACACAGATTGACGGCATTGGCAATCGCCGTTTGTGTATCCCGTACAGCTTCCCCCGTAAGGTTTGAGATCACCGGAACCCTCAATTCTGCTCGAGGAAACCTACTTATGTATGCTGCTAATTCAGGCTCGATCTGACTTAGAACCTGGTTATGGAAGGGTACAGACACAGGTAACGGAACAGCTCGTTGTACCAAACGACCGTTGCTGTTCACCGATGCAAGGAAATGGTCAAGCTCGGTTTTTGTTCCAGAAAGTACCAATTGGGAGTCTGAATTGTGGTTGGCAACGAGATTAAGGGCACCTGCAATTTGGCGGACAGTTTGCAAGTTTTCTGGCTTGCTAAAGAGAAGAACTTGCATTGAGTACTCTATGTCGTTCTTTTCTACAACATTCTGCATCAATTGACCTCTTTTTCTGACAATTTTCACTCCTGAACTTAGATCAAAGGCTCCTCCAAGTACTAGCGCAGTGAACTCGCCCAACGAATGACCCATTAAGTAGGACGCTCCCCGTGCAAGATCAATCCCATGATGTTCTTGGAGAATATGATGCATTATGTATGTTGTTGTAAGGATCGCGGGTTGGGCATTGGCGGTGTTTTGGAGCCATTTCTCAGCCTCTCCATGTTCATTTTCCAACTTGGAACTGATGGATTCGCCTAGAGCTTCATCGACTTGGTCTAGCACATTTTTATAAAGATGCCGATATTTCTTGTAGGGTGCGAGCAATCCTGATCTTACGAATCCTTGTCCAGGAAGTGCGAGGGCGTATTTCGAAAGCATGGTGATGTTTGAAGAACCGATTGTTGGTGAGAGACGTTATATGTTGATGTTGGGTCACGTGAATGGTTTTTTTAAGTATGGGGGTTAGTGAGTGAGTCAAGGCGAGTCTTTGAAATCTTCCAGTTGCCATGGGATAGTTTGTTGGTTTGGTAGTTTCGAGGCTTGGTTTGGAGGCTGTAGGAGCGATATTGTGAGATGATTTTATTGTTCGATTGGTGTTGATAGAGATGGACTCACTTTGGGTGCAAATTCGTATTTGTACCATTTGATGGTATGACTGGAAGAAACAGAGGTGAAGGTTCAAGTGATCAATTGGACTTGGAAAGTGGAAAGAATTGGAACTTTCTACAGGTAGTGGAAGTGCTTGGTCACTGGTCAGTTGTTCTGATCAAGTCTGACTCTTCGGTCTGAATTCGTTTGAAATTTTGGCAAGTATATGAAATTTATGAAATATGCTAAAAATCTACAAAAATACAGAAATACCCCAAATGGCGGTTTCCGCCCGTTTTTTCTCCATTTTTCTTTGCACACCATAAAGCCAGCTGGCCAACCTGATCGCAATAAACCACGTATCTTCAGCTCTGCTCCTTTCCACTCCATTATACTACCCCTAATGCTAAGGGGACCAAGGGAACTAAAGAGCAGCCCCCTATCCTTATATGCACACCTCGACCCACAATCAACTACCGCTTTCGCGCTGTGGTGCGGGTAACCCCCACACCACCACGAGCCAGGACCCACTCGTACCGCGGTGTTCTGCCGCGGCCCCACCAAAGAATCGTCAACTCTCGGTGCAAATTCTCAATTCCTCGCCATCCGCCCCTAAAATCCCCACCACCATTCTTTCCTTTCCCTAGCGTAGCGACAGAGAATAGAGAGACATCATACACAACCATGTCCGACCTCAAGACCGCCAAAGATTCCCTCGTGGCTTCACTCTTCGAATTATCCAAAGCTGCCCAGGATGCTGCTGCTGCCACCGTCAACTTCTACAAGCTCGTTGGTGATGAAGGCACCGCTGACCCCAGTGATGCTTTGCAAAGCTTGGGAGAAACATTGAAAAGAATCCTGGAAATCGACACCGATGCCATTCACGGTGGTGTGGACCAGGTGGTGGATGGTGTTGACAACAGTCATGTTGCTGCTTTGGCGGAACAGGCTGCGGTTGCTGCTGCTGCTGCTTCTGGTGCCAATAACAACAACAACAACAATAACAATGTGTTGACTATTGAAGAGAAGCCCAAGAGAAAGAAGGCTGAAAGAGACCCCAATGCCCCCAAGAAACCACTCACCATCTACTTTGCTTTCTCTTTCCATACTCGTGAAGAAATCAGAGACCAACGTAAGAAGGAGGGCCAACCAGCTTTGTCTGCCATTGATATGAATGAACTTGTCAAGGATAAGTGGAACAATATCTCCAAGGAAGAAAAGGAGTACTGGCAAAAGAAGTATGCCAACGAATTGAAGGCATACCAAAAGGAAAAGGAAAAGTACAAGCTCTCCTTGGAGGGTATTCAGGCTGCTCAACATGCTCAACAAGCCCAACAAGCTTATGCTCAAATCCAATCCCCAGTACAAGCCCTCAATGGTGTGATTCCAACCCATTTGGTGGGCCAATTACAAAACCCTTTAGGCAACCCTCTTGGATTGATTGGCAGTCCTGATGGCAAGAAGGTCAAGCCAAAGGAGAAGAAGAGAAAGACCGAAAAAACCGAGAAGAAAGCCGATAAGAAGCCAAAGAAGTAAATTGACTTTGCTACTATAATGTCAATGGCTTGATCAGTCAATAGGGACCACAGTCCTTATCAATTGAAGTCAATTGAGATGAATTGATGCCACACGAGTGTTTTTTTTGATGGTACCAATGTTGGTGTGATCTCAACAGTTTTTCTTCCTTTTTTTAAATCTGCTATTCTTCGATTCTACATCAGATGTACTATTAGTTCTTTGCGTGTTTAATTCTTGCTCCTGTCTTTTTATTCTACGCTTTTATATATATCTAAGCAGTTAATTTATATTATTATTACTATATCAATGTCCCTTCTTCTTAAGCTTAGTGATATGTGCCCTCAATACCTTTTGACGGTCTCTCAACGATAATTTTTGTTTGCCTTGAACCGACTTCTTATGAATCATCATGACGAAATTCTTCTTACGTTCCTTCTCTCTATTAGTAGTAGAATGTTCCTTTTCACGCTTACCCTTTCTAGATCCAAACTTCTCACGATCTTCCTTACCTTCCTTAGCAGCAGCAATTCTTTCTTCACGCAATTGTTTATACTTGATCTTACCAACCAAAGTAGATGAATCAACTTGATCTTCATGTGACTTACCCATAATCTTCTCCACTCCAGCAGCTGTACGTAATTCTTCCAACTTGGCGAAATCAGCAGGTGTCAATATACGCGAAGATAATAATTCAGTGATGGCATTGTTTTGAGCGGTTGCTGCAGCAGCAGCTTCTTCAGCAAGCTTGGTCTTCTTGGTGGGTCTCGACTTTTCATCTTCATCTTCTTCCACTTCTTCATCATCATCTGATAATTCCAAATCTGAAACATCGTCCAAAGGTCTTTTAGCAGCCTTTCTAGCCTTGGTTCTTTCATCCTTGGCCACTTTTCTAGCAGCAATCTTTTCTGCCTTTTTGGCCGCTTTTTTATCATCTTCATCTTGCTCTTCATCAGATTCGGAATCTGAAATATCGATCTCTTTGTCGGAATCAACAGTGACCCAGTCACCTTCAATATCATCCTCGAAATCTTCTTCAACTTCCCAGTTTGCAGCATCATCTTCATCAGCTTCATCAGTTTGTTCCTTTCTCCAGTTGGCCAAAAGTTCAATACCTGGAATAGATGTAACGGTAGAACTTTCGATACCGAATTGTGGCAATCCCGATTTTTCACCATGTTGCATTTCAATACTAGCAGTTTTACCTCTGTCTTTTCTTAAAAGCATTTCTGGTGCCACTTCTCTGTATAATGAAATCAAGGATCTTGCAGCCATCATGACAGGCTTGGATTTGGATCCTTTATAAGCAGTTAAATCTTGTAACAATGGGGCTTCAATAGCCAATGGTGCTCTAGATAAGATTTCTCTGATTGTATTGATACCTGCAGATGCAACTTCAGCAGCTACACCATCACTGACGAACTCATCGGCAATCTTTCTTACCACAATCATGATTGACTCAGGAGGAACCAAATCGTGGGATGCTTGTGCTGAAGCAGCCATAATTTGTGTGACATTTCTTTGTTTTGGAGTTAAATATTTCAAGAAAAAGGTGTAGATTCCCAAAACGTTCAACTTATGTGTACCTATTAATCTTGAGATCAAATTCATGAACATAATCTTCTGATCCAAGTCGAATTTATTACTGTTTTTGGACTTTAAATGGTTATCGAACAATGCATCGGCGAATCCCTGGGGATCACGCAACAAATGAATGGCCGAGAAGTTAAGATATGTGGCCGAATGTTTGGCACTGTTCTTTTTCTTGATAGTTTTCACGGCCAGTTCCAACTTTCTACCTCTCTTGGATGTCTTTTTGTTGATTTGCATCTTGTGTTTTAAAGCGTTCATATCGAACCCATCTTCGTCATCGGATGATTCACCAAAGTTATCTTCTCTTTCCTTGTCGGCACCCAAGAAGAACTTGGCACCAGCACTGGCCACCTTGGCATCTGGATGAACGGCAGCTTGCATCATTAATTCCACGGTTCTGGAATCATCCCAGATACCTCTTCTCCATAATTCTCTGGTGACTTTAGTGGCCCATAAACCCTGACTATCTCTTTGTTCCAACAAGTTGAAGAGTAAAGCTTGAGTAGATCTGTTTAACTTTTGATTCTTGGCACCAGTATTCATCGACTTCAATAATGCAATTAATGTACTGTAGATTTGATGTCTGAGAGCCTTGACATGTTGGCCGGCAGAACCGGAGGGGTATGCGGTTAACAACGGGAAGAGAGTCTGGATCAAGAACTCAGCACTGATGATTCCTTTGTTTCTTAACATGGTCAAACATTGGATAATTTTTTCTCTCAAGTCTGGAGATAATTCTCGATGGTTTGTGGTCAAAATGGTCTTTAATTCTTGGGGGAACTCGGCGGTTTCCTTGGGGTAGCAGGTACAAACAGCAGAAACGAATCCAATGAGCTCACCGAACTCGGTTCCCTTTTCTCCATTGGGGTTCATTAAGAAGATATCTCTTAATGATTCGTAGTGAGAAAACTGTTTGGCAAATTCCTCATAGTATGACTCAGGATCTCTACGAACAACATTCTGCAACAAGATGATGTTGGTAGGCAACACGGCACATCTTCTGGACTTACCCATCTTTGGTTCGACGAGTTTTGGTTGTTCTAAAGCAGATGAGGTCAAGAATTAGTATGGAAAATCTAATACTGAAATGATTTTTTTGCTCATCGCCATACAAAAGAGTCCCGCTTATGTAAGAATCGGGATAAAATATTTATGGGGTAGAGCGATGAGGAAGAAGGAAGGAAGACGAAGTATAGGTGATATGTCTCTGGAACGGGTTCAAACTTGTCTGGAGTGATCTAGATTAGTATAGGATGGGTTCTAGACCGCTTAACGGTTCTAAAACTGTAATAGTACTATATTAAACGGGTATATTCTCAAGCTCATCGCTCTCTGTATAGAGTTGCAAACGACTGCAAAATATACCCTCCCCTCCTTTTTTTTTTTACAATCATATGATCTATATTCTAGTTCCAATCTATGTAATATACACTTATGATGTCCATGTATTTCCCAAACCACAAATGCCTTCCTTTCCCTATTAATTGGCCGTGGTCTCTGTCAGAGCAGGAGCCTGAGATTGTGTTCCTTCGAACAATTGATCCAAGGTGTTATAATTGAGCTTCTTCGAAAGCGTTTTTTTGGCAAAGAACTTCCTGGAACTCTCCGCTGCTGTCAACGGTTGACCAGTTGTCTCGTCAACTCCAATGCTCTTTAATGCGTCATCCACACCCAACTGGTCAACACCAGTAGTGGCCACCTTTTGACGCTTCTTACGAGGTACTCCCGAGGTGTTACCAGCCAATTCATCTGCTTCAAGTTTCAATCTCTTCTTTTCTTGGGCAACCATGAAATCATGGTTCAATCCAGTCCAAATCCGTGTCTTGAGTTCGATTTCCTCGGGGTTTAACTCGTATTCCAATACTATATCGTCATCATCATCACTATTCAAGTCCACATTAGATGACACTTTTTCGAGCAACTCCAGTGTCTTTGGCAAGTTCTTAACCAAGTTGCGCGGCTTGTTGACATCAATGAATGTCTCTCCCTCGGAAATACTCTCACCAGGGTTCCTGTAAACCGCCTCCTTTAAACTCTTCTTCTTGCGACGAATAACACGTCCCATTTCAGCGTAAATTTCCTGTGCACTCAAGTCACTCTCTTTAATCATGGACACCAATATATTGTCCATAAAAAGATTATGGTTGTTTACTCTGTCCTTGCTCCTACTTGCTTTTGGCGCCGAGTCAACGATGTATTCGTCATCATCGGCATCATCAGCATGAACAAAGTTCTCATCCTCTTCTTCAGAATCTTCTTCGTCATCTTCGTCATCTTCGTCATCATCGTCATCATCATCGGCATCGTCTTGTTCATTTATTAATTCACTCTCCTCCCCCTTAGGTGCATCTGGATCAGCTTTCTCTTCTCCAGGGACTGGTGTTTTTCCTTTTTCATCATTTTCGCCTTCTGGGGTTGAAATTCCTGCAGCTTTAAGCTCTGCTTTTTTAAGTTTAGCTTCGGCTCTTGCTTTTTTTTCAATAGCCTTTAATCTCTTTGCATCTTTCGCCAACTCCTTGAATTTTTTCAATGCACTCCTTCTGATAGTAATTTTGTGCTTGAGTTTCTCTTCCAAGATTCTATTCTTGTCAAAGGAAGGGGGATTGGAGGCTTCGGTTGTTTCTGATTCTCTAAACGAATTCACTGTCAATTCTCCAGATTTGGTGTTTTTAAACTCATTCAATCTTCTCTGTAAAGTTTCTGGTCCAACATGGGCTACAGCAACAATTTCGGCATGGGTTCTTCTAAAATTATTCATTCTAGCAGCTAAGAGCACACATGCACCGGCAATACCCGCAGGCCGTCTACCTTCGTGAATCCAGTCATTAGACATTCTTTGAGCCAATTTGACAGCATCTTTGACCACTTTGGTGCACTGATCACCGAAATCTAACTTTTCTGCAAAATGCTGGATGAATAATGAGGGATCAGCCAATGGTAACTTTGTAATACACAAGGCCTTGACCATTTTGAGAAATGTGGCTCCGAGAGAATACACCGAAATTTGCAACCGCGAACTGAAGTCAATCAACATATGATAAGTCTTTTCCTTTCTACATGCAACATAAAGACAGGTAGCAAGCACGTTTTGCGACCTTCTTCCTTGAACAAAGTTCTGAGCCAAGGCCAACTTGAACCACTCGCCCGCGGAATCAGCTATATGGTCGGGGATGCCCAAGGCAGTGGCTATTCTCTTGATCTTTTTCTTACCATTGGCTAACGTTTGTTCACGACTCTCCATGGCATTTTGACGGCCTCCGGCAAACGTCGCTCTTGCTTGGTCAGCTCCCACCATGGCACCTTGAACCATGGCTGCTCCCAGCGACGATTCACCGAATTGAACCTCACTAACGATGGGGTTTTCTTCTTGAACTGTTCCACATCTGATACACGAAACATCTCCAGCCGGGGTGTACCGATCCACCGTGAGGTTGGGATGGCCACAATTTTTACACGTGCCTGGTCTTCGAGTACTCATGGCGTGAGTGTGTTCTATTTGCTTAAATGGGACGTGTGGTGGTGTTTAATGTGGGGGATGGGGGGGTTGTTGTTTTGTAGATATATCAATTTTTGGGATAGTAATATTTTAATTGGTAGGCGAACGACTCAGTATAAGCTGACGTAATAACTGATTAAGCAAGTGTATATGTGGATAACTGGGGTAAGTAAGGGCTTTGCATTAGTCATTGAATCGCTCAATAAGCAGCTATTGCTACTCTCCTCCAATCTTGATGTATGTTCTTCGATATCTCCTTGTTTTGTTATGAATTCAGTGTCACGTGAGCCGAAGCATCAATTGGGCTTGTACACAGTACCAGGGTTCAAAGGTGTTTAGTCTCCTTAACTATGATGATTATTAGGATTACGACTCCTACAACAAGTTCGATGTCTAGGCCCAAAGAAGACATGGCGAATAATATAGAACACCAAATCCGGCTTTCCAACGACATACATAGCCCAAACAGGAACAATGTATCCTCAACTGGGACAAATCCAGAATCTCAAAATCCTAATGAGTACAACTCTCGTCATGGAGAGCTCCTGTCAATAATGAGCGGGTTCCCGTACAGTTTGGTGATGAAAGTCAACACATCCGAGCCTCGTGATGCGTTGCAGCTGGAAAGGACGTGTCTTACATTTATCCGGTTCTCATGTTCGTTATTTTTCACAGCTTTGGGAATTATTCTTAACTTCAAGTTTGATACCTCTGGCAAGCCCAAAGAAGACAGCGGGGGGTTCAAAAAGTCGGTTTATTCGACCGTGGCGTCGTTTGTGTTGTTGGTGTTGGCTTTGGTCGTTTTGCTATTGAGCGGAGTCAATTATTTGATCACCATCGAGAGATATGCTTCTCTCAAGATCCAGACCTATAACTTTAACAATGTGACTACGGTGGTGTGTATGACGTGTGTATTTGTGGCTTTGATGGGCATCTGTGTGAGTTTGATAGTGGAGGGATATTTGGAGGGAAGGGCCAAGCATTGAACAACTACTTCTGATCTTTTAACTGAGCTGGTCTCTATTCTCTTTCAATTCCATTTAATTAATATATTTATATTTATATTTATTTACACTTCTATAAACGACGTAATGTTCTAATGAGACTTGACCCTTTTCCCCTTCACCTTCTTCACGTTCTTAGTCTTTTCAACTTTTCCTTGAACCTCCCTCTTCTTACGGTTGTTTTCTTTTCTAGATCCAAAGTTTTCCTTGTCCATTTCCATCAACGACTCTCTCTTCGCAACACTTGTCTTTGCAAGCGATTCATCTATCACCTTATCATCACTGATTCCGTCCAATAAGTCCATTTTTTTATTGATTCTTTCCTCAATCGATTGGATTCTATCGATATCTTTCTCGGCAATGATGGAAACCGCATCACCCTTTCTTCCAGCTCTGGCGGTTCTACCCACTCTATGGATAAAGTCATCTGGGTCAGCAGGAATGTCGTAATTTATTACGAGTTCCACCGTAGGGATATCCAATCCTCTGGATGCTACGTCTGTGGCGATCAAGATCCGGGCAGCTCCGGCTTTAAATCTATGCAAAGAGTTGGTTCTTTCTGTCTGAGGCATTTCTGAATGCAAAGACGCCACTCTGTATTCCAATTTTCTCAATGTTCTTCTTAAAACTTCTGCAGTATGGGTTCGGTTGACAAAGATAATGGCCGTGGACTTTTCGTATTGCGGGAGACTCAACACACTGTCTAAATAAGCTTCCTTAACGTATGATGGCACAAAAACATACTCGATTTTCAAAGTTGAAGGCACTGCTACCTTATCCACGGTCTCGACTTCATGAATGAATACTGGAGGTTTCCCTGGTGCCGTTGGTTTGTCTTTCAAGGCTCTCACCGCATCAGTTACAGTGGCAGTGAACAAACATGTTTGTCTCTGTTCTGTGGGGGGTAAGACACTGAAACACCGCTGTAAATCCCCTCCAAAACTATTACTCAAGAGTCGATCAGCTTCATCGAGAACCAAGTACTTGACTCTTCTTAAACCACAGATGGTTTCTTCTCCACTATTCAAAATATGATCTGCCAACCGGCCGGGCGTTGCAATAACAAAATGGGGCCTTTTCTGAAGCTCTAACGCCTGTTTGACGATGTCTTCTCCTCCCACAATCACTGAAATTCGAATGTTCATTGATGATCCGAGTGCTGCAAATTGTTCTGCGATTTGAAGCGCCAATTCTCTCGTTGGGGTCAAAATCAACCCGTAGATTCCAAACGGATCTTCTGACCATTGGGTCAACATGGGGGCCGCGAAAGCTATCGTCTTTCCGCTACCGGTCTTGGCTCCTCCAATACAATCGTGTCCCGCTAGTATTTTCGGTATACACTGCGCTTGAATCAGCGTTGGTGTGTGGATTTTCATCGATGCAAGCGCTTCACTGAGCCACGTGGCCACACCTATATCTTCGAACGACATGTCACTATTGGTAGGTACTTTCAGGGGGAATTTTGGGTGTATTTTGAAGGTCTTACTTGGATCAGTTTATCTTGTAATTTATTACTAGAGGCGATGGGGCTGCCAGATGGTCAATTTTCGCGATGTCGTATCACGTGCTATATCACGTGCCGCATTATCAGAAAGTATTTAATTTTTTGCGATTTTGCGCTTTTGGGGGCAATTGAAGAGGTTCATTAGAGCTAAAGAGAAGGCACACCATGTTACGATTTTT